>QJOA01000141.1:0-120967 GCA_004155915.1 Monosporascus sp. CRB-9-2 | reverse complement strand
AACCCCCCCCCCCCCAAAAAAAAAAAATCATCAAAGGCCTGTCTCTAACGGGATCCGATACGAATCCAAGCTTTTCCGTCTTTTGTACATACGCTCCCCCTTCCTCAGAGAGAACCACCAAATGTCAGGGGCACGATCAACACCTATATTCTAATTAACGCCGTGAAACATCAAAACTATCCGTGAGTTCAGTAAACCGCGATCCTTGGGTAATGGAACGGCCCTCAGAGGGATGAACAACTGAATAGAAAGGGTGGTGTAAACGAGTATTGCATAGGGGATCAGCATATATCTGACTCTGGGCCTTCTTCCTCTAAAATGGCTAAGAAACCATCTCTATAAAAATCTCTTCGGAATCACAATCACAAGGGGAAAGCCGACGAATGCATTTACCATCGAGTGACAACCGCCCCTGATAAGCGCTGTCGCTTGGATCCACCGTCCACTGACCCAGTGTAACGTACACTCCTGCTGGAGTAGATTATAAAGTTACCATATTATATACGGACCCCTTGCGACGGACCCGAGGCGGCATCACCTCTCTGGTCGCAATACCATCTGCTACTGCCTCCACTAGGTGGATTCGATTGGGCCGACGGACTTTCACTGGTAGTCTTGGACCTCACGGTGAATATGTCTCTCAGGGGCCGGGAATCCGATCCAGCTCCGCATCCGCGAGCGAGCTAATCGGTCCCCGTTGGGCATACCGGAGACGCTCTAAATTACATTGAAGCATACACGGTGAATGCCGTGACCCCCCCCCCCCCCCGGGGGGGTTCTGCGTAAGGTATCATTAATGTGAGCCGAAAGTGTCATCTGCAGAAGCCTCGCGGGTGGGCGACCCTGAACGGGCAGCTCAACGAGGTGGTGGGAGCTTCGGACAAGCTTTGTTGTTCAAAACAAGCTCAAAGCGAGACCGGGGTCACGGGGACGCCTATGCTGTCTCCTGCCTATTCCGGCGGGCACGGCGGAATTTGCCTTGCCTGGTCTGCGGCAGTACTAAGCTAGAAAGGTCCCAGGATAGGGAAATCAACAGGGTAACTGCATGAGCGAAATAGTGGCTGGATCTGCTCTCAATTCGATTGGGACCAGAGAACAAACATGAGACAAAGAGTATATATATGAACCGGAGATCCTCCCGTCAAGAGCTTTGTCGAGGTTCCCTACCAATTCCGCAGAGTTAGTCCACTAGGCATCAACAACCGGGCGCTCTCCATAACCCCCTAACACAAAATGGCACCTCTCAGCAAATTCAACATTGCCCTCTCGGCGGCGGCTTCGGTCTCCGCGCTCGGTACGGGTTGGCCAACCGAGGGCTCCCAAACCGGCGAGATCAAGGTCCACTCCTGGGACCATGGCAAGCAAGTCGGCTGCCTCACGTCCGCCGGAAAGTGGACCGCGTCCCCGGACGCGTGCGACACCTTCACGGCCACGGCTCTCGGTCCCGTCACCCTGGACATCGTCTGGACCGAGCTCGAGATCGAGACGAGCGCCGGAAGCCAGTGCTGGTTCCCCGACAGCAGCACCATGGAGCTCGTATGCGACGCCTCCGTTAGCGACACCCTCTGGCTTCACTCGGCGGACTTCCAGGCCGACGGTCCGTCTACCCATCCCCTTGTGGACCTACCGACCTTGATGCGATTTTGAAGCTAACGTCGTCTTTCATAGTTCTCGTTCACGGCCGCTCGCTCGACAGCTATGTTCCCCTTAATGGCAAAGCCCCAACCGGTGACGAGGCTGTTGCTTTGAAGAGTGCTGGGCAGAGCTGGGATGGTGGCAATTACCAGCTCATCTGGGTGAAGAACTGATGCTCGGGGCTAGGGACTAGTCTCAATGATAAGAGCCTACTATTTTTATATCCCCCATTAAATATGGCACTCCTATCGGCCTACATTATCTTTAGCCTATATATAGGAAACATGGAACTCACGAAGTATTCTCCTGGCAGCCTACCTATTGGCATGGCGTGATATCCACTAGTCCCTTACCAGGGGCTTCGTAAGTGATGCCTCCAAATTATCTATTCGTGGGTAGAGCGGTCTCTGTGTAAAGTCTTCTCTATACGTACCACGGGCGTTGCAGTGAGCTCCCCGCTCGAGTTCAGCGAGTTCGAGCTGCAGACCCTGGAGAACATGGAGAAGGAGGGCATTCGGGAATTCCAGTTCCGGAACGACGACGAAGCCGTTGAGTCAGTCCAGCCAGTAAAAAAATTCAATCAAGATCGGCCGCATCTCCGCGGTGGGGTGGAGCGCGTTTCTGACACCGCGGCCGGGCGACAGACGTGGCGCGCGCGAGGAGACGGGGCTGGGACCATGGGATGGACCCCTGCCGGCGCCGGGAGAGATTCGGGGTCCACAAGGCGGTCTTCGACCCCACGGCCGGCTTCGTCTACGCTCACAAAGAACTGCGCGTCGGCGCAGCACCTCGCGAGGAAGGCCGGCGTCGAGATGATCCTCGACCCCGTACGTGGGAAGGTCGTCGATGTGATCGAGTAGGAGGACGGCAAGCCCTTGCTCGTCATGGCCGACGGGGAGAGGTCCCTGCCTGATCCGGTCGTCGTCGCAGGTGCATGTTACAGATCTAAAAATTGGTATAGGGCTGACTGTGTTCTCACCTGACCGAAATCCTCGCCAGGGGGCGACTGGACGCCATCGCTACTGCCAGGAGTTCAGAACCTGCTGGAATCGCCCGCCGGATGCGTAGCCACGACCCAAACTCCGAAAGACCGCGAGAGCCTGTGGCAGAAATTCTCCCCAGAGAACTGCCCGGTGCTAGAATGGGGGCTGAAATAGGGCAAGGAGGTCGCCTCATTCTCGAGGGATGAGAACGGGCTCATCAAGATAGGATGACGGAAGACCAAATGGACGAATCTCGAGGACGTCAAGGGCCGCGGAACATCGGTGCCGTGACGGCCCACGTGACCGCAAAGAAGCAGAAACACATCCTGCGGGAGGCACTCGACGGCATAGAATGTACGGCAACATCTCCCATACCACGAACTCCACTTCTGACCACCCCCAGAACACATCGTCGTCAACTTGCCCTAGCTAGCGCCGCTGGGCATCTCCTCGACGAAGCTTTACTGGTATACCGACAGCATTGACGGCTCGTTCTTCACGGACTATGTCCCCGGGCGACGGGGGCCGCCGCCTGCTCGGGCGGGAGCGGGCACGGGTTCAAGTCCGCCCCGGTCCTCGGCCGCAAGGTTGTCGGGATACTCGAGGGGAAGGGGACGGCGAGCCGCAGCAGCAGAGGGGCGTCTACGGCAAGGTGTGGGGGTGGAGGGGAAGCAGCAGCGACGCATAAGCCGTACGGAGCTGCCTGTAGGACGGCGAGTCTCAGCCCAGGCTCTTCTCTAAGCAGACGATGACGACCGAGGCCGATTGGGCCATAGTAGCGGCCAACGCCAAACTCTAATCTGTCGAGCCGTCCGTGCCTTGGAGGAGGATAAGTCAAACATCTTTTATTTATTTTACGATTTATTTTAACTTCTTCTGAATTTACCTTTTGGGTCAGCCGGACTCCGTGTAATGTATAAGATGTCTCTACCAATGACTTGATGGAAACCAGAGAGGCAAGGATGAGTGGTTAGTGGAGGGCGACCGTTCTGTAAGATTTGAAGGTTTATTATGCCTGTGACCCTAATTCTCTCACCCTCCTACTGCCCTTACCTTTATTTTCTTCTATAGTATATTTTAAGTTGTAGCAGGACCAGTATCTTCAGTAATATTGCATAAGGGTTATATAGGATGGCCTATCTTGCAGGACAGTACGGTGTAATTAGATGTCAACATATCAAATCGAGGCGGTGATCTTACATCTCTACCACGGAGGTTCATATCATACGGAGACAAAATGATAAGGTAACTTTTCGGAATCTAGATATATGCTCACATGATGCCGTACGCCATGCCTATAGACGAAGAGACAGGGGTGCTTCTATCCGTAGCTTCGTATCCATGTTATTTAGTAGTCGATCTCATTAGTACAGTTTCCCCTCTCCTGCACAGGCATGTAACTTCGTGCTACCAAACCGATTTGTATTAAGGGAGACAGGGAGGGAGAATATCCGAAAGAGGGTTCCTAAGGGAGGTTGACCGTCGGGAAACAAGACGTGCTATCGATCGACCCAATGTATGACGGAGTTTTGGCTCCATAATACGATACTTTGAAAGTATTGGAACGAAACGCGGATATAATAAGTTCTCGTCTCTAGTCGCTTGTTACCGTTGGACCTGGATATGACTAATTACTTGTAGTATCGATTGGAAGCCAATACTCAAAATCTCCCCTATCCACACCACTCTCCATCATCCTCGTTATTCTCCCGCCGTGCTCTGTAATGTCCTTCGTTTTATCGTCCGGTTCAGTGTTGTGAGGGTAGCGCCGTATGAGTTGATTTCCAAGCGGCCATTCGGACGTAACCAGTGGGCAAGACGCCTGAGGGTTGCCCGGCTTATCTAGAAGAAGGGGGGTTCGAATTCCAACACTACATCACCCATATCCCGGCGAGCCACACGAAAAGGGCGTACGGCGCTCAGTACTCTCAGTACTCGGTCGCATTTACGCCGGACGACATCTCGTCCCTCTTCACGTTCGACATACCAGCATCTCGAACGGACGCGAATTGCACGCTGAAGCTCCTCTCCCCCAGCCAAGACCAGGTCGAGACATCCTCGTTCCCGTACAGCGGCGGCGGCACCGTCTCCATGTATGGCTTCAACCCTGGCAGCTGCCCGGGGCCGCAGACGACATTTGGTAACCTGCCGGAGACCCGTTCCCACCCATCCACATGGAGCCGGGGTTTGCGTACACGGCCCCGCTCGGGTCCCGTGCTTTTGTCGCCGGGACTTGCCTTTCGGGGAGTGAATTGCGGTCTTCATCTTCCTCACCGGATAAGGTGCAAGCTAACCGTAATTTGGCAGTGATCTCGACGAACGATACGCACTTCCAATACTTTCAAGATTTTGGATGAGTGCCCGATTTGTGTCTACATTACCTACCTATGACTTTGATGGAATGGGATGACTTGGTCCCGAAGCTCATGATGATCCACATTTTGCCTTTGATCCAGGGCTAGTTGTCATTTGGAGGTTATGATCCTGTGGCCGTCCTAGCATTGCGTTCTATTCGGATCGTGACGGGGCTCCGAAAGCTGGGGCTTCAGAGATAAGCGATCCAGCTCATCTTGCGGACTTGAAAAAGCAGCAAGGCAGCACGGACATTGGTTCCGGCATTTGTAATCAAGGTCGGATGCCGTTTTAGGAAAATTCCAGCAGACTGTCATTCCCACTCGGCCTGATCAAATGTACATATATACGTCCTTAGGTACTTACGGTAACATCGAAAGACATCCGGGACTAATACCGACTTGCTAGACCGGAAGTAGCCAAGCTTTTAACTCGGATTAAAATGTCTAGCGACAAGTGGTTGTATTGGTTCCTTTGAATCGTAGGGCAATTAGTACGGTACTTCACAGTGGCCAGACCTTTTCTACCCCACGTTAAACGTATTCATATATGACGCAGACGGCAAGCAGGCGGCAGCAACGGGACCAGACAGCTTCTGGCAGCTGTACCTTCGAATGTTTAAAGTTTTAAGCAAGCTGCAAGCTAGGGTAAGGGAGGGGCGGGGCCAAGATCGGGGCAGCTGGAGGGGGGGCCTTTGAACCTTCTCCCCACTAAAAACAAAATTTATTACATAGTAGGCCTTGGATGTTTTGCCCGCTTTACTTTGAGAGGCTGTCCGCCCAACGCAGCCATCTCATTGATTCATCCCATCCAGAACCATCCAAACCCATCCGCACCCGTCAGCCCATCATCTCCTCCCAGTCAGAGTGGCTTTCGGACTTTTACCAACCCAAAAAAAGTATCATTTGCCAAGACCCGGCCTGGCTTGGGGGGCAGAGTACTTTGCAAAAATTCAGCTTAGAAACGACTTCAGACTTTCCACCACCGAACCAAATCGCCTACCTGTGTCCATCATCTCTATTCACTTGGTCAGCCACGTCTTTTCTATCTTGTATAACAACATATCTTTTTGTACATTTGTGCAAGAGAAGCCTACCTGCTACCGAAGAACGGACCAAGGGCACGCACCTGCCTGCCTCACCAGAGGAACTTACCTACAGGCTATCCACCTGCACCTCTGCGGATCTTCCTTCTTCCAAGTGTTTCCCGTCGGTTTCCTTCTATGGGGCCCATTGCCTGAAGGTACAATACAATACGAAACAGAAAATATCCCCTCATACTACCTACCTACTTACATGCCTATCTCTTTCCTAATCCGCAGATAATTGTTCTTCACTCTGCCCCATCAAAAAATTGCACATAAGTTGGCCAGCTACTCACTCTTACCTGTTTCTGATTGGCATGGTAGAGGGGCAATATTCTTCTTACTCTCCCCTCCCATGACATCTTCTAGTTCCGGTTGAGTCGCAGATTTGAAGATCCTGGGGTTCACGGTCGAATGCCTAATTTTTCTCATCACCGCGCTCCAGATCTTGATCGGACTCGACTATCGCGCTCGTCCTATTCCCCTCTCCGCCCCCCTCTCTGGTTTATGCTCAACCATCTGCCCCCACTGGAATGAACATTGTCGCTCCTTTTTCCATTTTATTTTCTGCCTCCATCGATAGATCCGTTTGCATAACGAGCCTACCAACATCTGCCCAGCATGGCGCCTTCGAAGGCCCAGCCCCCGCCGCCGCCGCAGCAGCAGCAGCAACAGCAACAGCAGCACCATCCTCAACAGCAGGCCAAGACTAAGACCGCCTCTGGACACAACGCGAAGAAACCGACAGCAACGGCATCGATCACCGCATCGAGGGCCGGCCGACCCGTCGTGCTCCCTGCCATTCCTTTGCCATTAATGCAAAAACAGTCCGGCAAATTCCCGAAGTCGCCTGCCGGCCAGAACAAGCATGCTCCCTCTGCCAGCAATTCGTCCAACGGTCTCCCTGCCCCATCTCTCGATGCGGCGCTGATCGATCAGGCGGTTGCACTAGACGGCGTGGAGAGTCAGCATCCGCAGCCAGCCAAGCCATCTGAGAACGAGGTCAACGGCTCAAACGTGGAGAAACCCGAGCATACCACCGCCACCCAGACCAACGCGGTTACCGCTCCTGCAACAAGTGCTACCAACGCCGTAAATGGCGCAAACGGATCCAGGGACACCCGAGTGTACCCTCATGCTACCAACGGAATCAATGATGCCTCTCAGGAAAATACGGTCGCTGCAGAACAATCTTCCACTCCACCCATGGCAGAGGCCGAGTCTAGCACGGCCGATTCTACTTCTGCGCCTGCAGTTGCCATGAAGACGGGTAATACCGTGCCGCAAATGCAATCTCAAGACGTTTATGCCGAACACAGATGCTTACAGACTATAGACACCCAGGATGTCCATCCTCATGGGTCACAGATCGAATCTGATGTCTCTCCCCGCCGCTTTGACCAGCCCCGCGCTCTCAATTCTCAGGCCCACGCACTCCAGCATCAGCAACCCACCGATCGACATCCCGATCATCTGGCTTTACATCCGGGTGCCCACATGCATCGCCACCATATGAGCAACGGCGGAGGCATCATGTTTGGAGGTTTCCCGGAGTCTCATACTCCTTCGCCTGCGCCTCATCCCGGCGGCTTCATGCCGCCGGCCCCGATGCCGGTCAACGGCGAGAATTCAAACTTCTCCCGTGTAAACGGCCATCACCACGCGCAGTCGAACAGCAATGGCTTTCCTGCCGCTGCCGCTGCTCCTCCCCCCATTAATACTCAATACCCCCCGGACATGGCCCCCGTTTCTAGCATCGACACGTATGGACCAGTCCCCGCTCACGCCCCTCATGGGCATTTCGAAGCCTTCCCCCCTGGTGCCAGCCGCTACGGCCCTCCAACTCCCCATAGCTTCCACGGATCGCATACGTCGGGCGAACCCAACAGTTTGGAGCACATGCACTTCCCCCCCCACAATATGCACTATCCTGGACATGCTCATCACGAGCAACCGGCTGGCCACCATCACCCCCATCATCCCCAACATCACCATCTGCCCGCTCCTTTCCCTCCCTTCCTCCCTTCGCAGGCATTCACGCGCCGTCCAAGTGTTGAGGGCGAGTTGGTGGAGAGTGTTGCATACTTCCGGAATCAGTTCGATAACGGAGAACTTGCGGATTGCGTTTTGGAGTTGGTATACACGAACGGCCGCCACCACCCCGTCAAGATCACCGGCCACAAGCTCATCCTCGCGCAGAGCCCGGTTCTGAAGCACTACATCATGTCAGCGCGTGCTGCCGAGAACTCTGGGGGCCATACTATCACCATCAGGTCGGATGATTCTTATCTGCGTTCTGACGCCTGGTGGATGGCCGTGCAGCGCCTATACCTACATCCTCTTCTCAATATTCCCCCCATCATCGGCAACGGAGCCAATGGCATGGACTTTGCTGGTGATAAGACCGACCGGTTCGAGTTCTGCCTCGGCTACGCCGCGGCCGGCCATCTTCTCAAGATGCGAGACGTTTTGGTGCGTGGTTTGCAGATCGCAGCCGATTTACTGAACTGGGCCACCATAGAGGACGCTCTGGGTTTCGTGCTCGAGGGCACGACACAGCGCCACACCGATTTCGCCTTCGAGCACGATGGGACGAACCTGTCCTTTGTCGACTTGGAATACGGATATGGACCTGAGACCAAGATCCTCATGGACGCCGTCATGAACTTCTTGATCAACGCATTCCCATCGAATTTCGAACTTGATCCGACAGTCTCTGACCCTCCCAAGTATGCTCGGATTCCGGCCATACCCGGTACCCCCGCTATTCCCTCGCCACGCGGCAGCCTTCCGCCCGCCATTGCTAGAGGCACCAATGCGCGCAATTCCGGAAAGCCTGTTCGACTGGGGAGCATCAAATTCGGCGACCTTCCACCCGCATTCCCGGAGGATGGTTCGGTGCCGCAACGGGAATCCGCCAAATGCTCCCCTGTTCTTTCCCGAATTCTGCTCAACTTACCCTTCGACGAGCTCCGCGCCGTTCTGACATCCGAGAGCAACGGCGCTTCCGGTTGGAACACGGCTCAGGATCGATATCACGCGGTCGCTGATGTGGTGGCCGCGAGAGAGGCTAGACGATTGAGAGCAGTCGATGCCGTTCGTACCGGAACCATTCCCAACGCTGTAGAGGTTCGGAAGCGGCTCTCCGCGCAACGGCGTCATGCCGTCGTCCAGCCTTGGGACGTCTTGAACTGGCAAGAGGAAGTCGCCCAACCCAGAGGCGCGGAGGTCCCTCGACTGGTGCGCAAGTGGATCCCTCAGTTCCCGGTTACTCACGAGATGGAGCTGCAGCGACAGACCCCTGCGCCGGCATACGATGTTCCCGAATCTATGGTCTAGCTGACCGGTTTGGGAGGTCGCGTGGCGCACTCACGATTCGATGATAGCCTTGTTTGGTCTCGAGGAGCGGTCCCTTCGGTATTGCATGACATGATGGCATCACGGCATTGATTTCCAGTTTTGATTCTTTCCGGGCATTGCGTTTGGTGTTGGTGTATTCTGCGTTCGTTTCATGGACATATTTGATTTTTGAGGGCTTGGGGCATCCCAGCATGCCCCCTTTACACGGCTATGCCCTCTTGGTTCATACGATATCAGGGACGGTTACTGAAAATATGTTTGCGACCACTTGAGACCGGTTGTCAAGGGACTACGTACAGGAAAAACGATAAAGTTTTAGAGGTTGTGGGTCCACCGTCAACGTGGGCCCTTGATTGGCGTGTGTTTGATCACGATGTTGTTCACCCGCAACACAATAATACCCCCTTTTTTCGAGGCCTGTCAGTGAACGACGTGGCTCGCTAAGCATGGTGAGGGTTTGGAGTTTAAAAGGTTCGGCTAGGAGCGGCGGTAAGGAGCGACGGATGATTACTTAGGAGGACAAATCGGTAGGCCGCGATCAGGTTAGACTGACGGCTAGACGCCTGTCGCGGAAGACCGTGAGGTTCTTCAGGATGGATTAAAGCTCTTAGATTAACTGCCAGAGCCAGTTCCCGATGCAGGACTGTTCGCTCAGGCTCCCTAGATAGGTTAAGGACCCTGACAAAGAAGTATAACGTACGTCCGCGCATCTCATACGTGCGCTGCTCCTCGAAAATACGGGGTCTAGGCTCATTTCATAGGACCGCTATTGTCCCTACGATACGAGTGACCCGAACGCACGGGACATCCTACGTAAAGCACTATTAAATGCTTACATAGGACGACCATGAGCCTATATTGAGGGAGGGGAAGCACTGATAATTATGCAACTAGCTCTGTATCCTGATTCCGTTTCATGGGTTGGAGGAAATGTCACCTACGCTCATCTGATCTCCTTTCCATAAAGTTGGACCCCACTCGACGCTACGGCTTTCGAATCAATTTTACATAGGATTGTATTGAGAGGGATACACAATAAGAAACAAGCCAGGGACTGAGAATTCCTGTAGGATGACTAAGAGGTTAGCCGCTCCATTCCGTCCGTTGTGATGCAATAGGGGGTAAACAGCCGCGCTGAAGCCCGTGTCCTGCCAACTTACATCGAGTTTGATGGTATGGATGAATTCCGGTCAGTGACGGTCTGACCCCCACCTCGCACTCACCCTGACATCTCGTCACCCGCATTTGTGGGGTCCGATCTACCGCTGGTTTAGTTAATATAGTAATTAGTAATCCCCGCTTTACGGGTTAGCCGGAAGGACAAGCATTAGACCCATGACTAGCGTGGGTGTTCATTAACTTGACGGGAGCCGCACTACACTGTAGATCGCTGGCCAGCCGTGAACTGCTTTGGTCCATGGTTGTGATATCGTTCCGCTCGCTGTTCTTCTGTCGGATACTAGCTACGCAATTCTCGAAGCGCCACTAAGGGCCTCTTGGCCTACCTCCTCAAAAAGACAGAGCAAGCCCAACTGCGCTCGGGTAATACATGGGTCACGACCAACGGAGCAGCAGGGAGGCCGCGCTGGAGCAAAAAATTGGGGCCCCAAGCAGGAGCTCAAGCGCGCGCTTCTCTGTGGGTATCGGTGCTGGGTCTCGCGCTGTCCGCCATCCTCGCCGCCGTCCAGCTGATGGGGGGGCTTGAGGTATTTGCAGAGACGGCGCGAGCGATCCAAGGGGCCCTAGACAACAGTTAGCGGCTTGGCAACTAAAAGATTGTCCCTCTCACGCCCTGTCAATTTACGGAGCGGCATCTCGGCAGGAATGCATCGATGAATTTGACGAAATCCTCCATGGACGCGCATTCGCCGGCAAGCCTCGTCAACCCTGGCATGAGGTGGGCCCGGAGGATTACTAAGTCCCAAGTAAGACATATAGGTAACCCCTGTCATGTCCGGCATCTTCTCACTGTCCTCGTGGCACGTAAAGCAGAACCTTCCCTTATATAAGTGCAACTTGGATTTATCCTCGCAAGATTAAAGGTCTCTTATTACAAAAACATGGTTGTACCTGCCGCGAGTCCGTTTCACTCTGTGCATCTAAGCGACTCAAGCCGATACCTGCATATTACTGGTTTTCCACGTCGAGATCGTTGGCCATCATGATTGCCTCTGCCCCCTCCCTTCCGAAGAGCACGACGGCCCGGTAGTACACCTCGGCGGTAGCCTCGCAGACGGCCTGCACGTCCTCCGCGGCGCACTGGTTATACAGGTCCGTCCTGAAGTTCCTGTCAATGGCGGCCTTGCCGGCCTCGAAGCGGCCCTGAGCCCTGTAGTTGCGGTAGCCGAAGTCGTGCCTCAAGCACGCGGGCTCGAAGTCGAACCCGAGCGGGTTGTCCGGCGAGCTGGTGCAGCCGTCCGACGACCAGTCGAGCCCCGGGGGTGACTGCGCGTCGCGGGCCGCCAGGAACTCGGAGAGGCTGACGCTGAAGAGCAGCCGATCCGTCTCAGCTTCGAGCTCGGCCGACTGCCGGACGTCCAGGGGAAGTGAGAGTCCCAGTGGGATGATGGTGGTGAGGAAGATGGGCAGGAACTTCATCTTGAGAGAGTAGTTGTATCTCCTCTTGCGGGCGGGCTCGGCGCCAGGCTGTGTTAGAGGTGGCAGACTGGGGGCTTGCGGGGACTGTGAAGGGGATGGTGCCCTCTGAGGAGGTGGACTGGGGGGAACCACAAGGATATAAATATACCTCCTGGAATCTAGTACTCCAATAAAACTTCAGTGGTCAATCGGGGTTTTCGCAAATCCCCCAGGTCTGCACGCGTTAGCTAGCTGGTTTCTTTATGGATTGGCGCCTGTTGACGTGACCATTCAATACTACCCCCTTGTAGACCAGCCCAGCCACTTGCGTCAGCTAGGCGCTGTGCCTACTGGAAGTTCGTCGAGTGGCCCACAACTTTGACATGTTTTGGAATAAAACTTGTTGCCGACGGTAAGTGGATGCGGGATCTCGCAGCGTCGATCATCCCGAGCAGGCTGGACGGATAGATTAGGCGCAGCTCTCCCGGATTCCGACCAGTCAATCACAGGCCGGTATTCTATCAAAACCCACATCGAGGCTACGACAACAACCATAACCTCCCGCCTCTCGGGTCAGCTGGTATGCTGATCTTCAATAAACCCCGCTCTATGTGTGTTTTGTTACGTACAGTAAACTAGCTGGGTGAGGGGTAAACTCAGCCTGGTGATTTAAAAATAGCTAGGATTGTTTTCTAGCTCGGGCTAATGGTTTTATGCAAGGTAAGGTTTTAAGGGGCTAAGACATTGATATAAAGTTATAGCTCAAACCTTGATAAGATATTCGCATTTTATTTTTAGTCTTATATCTAAACCAAAGCATTGGCAATTGATGATATCTACTGACGCCGAAGGGGCGGGCAGACTCAACCAATCAACCGCCAGAATAACGTCCAGCCACCTGAACCCCTGGGCGCTATCGGGTCTTTGTTGGTAGGGAGGTTTAAACAGGACAGAGATGCATAAGGAACTGAGTTCCCTTTCTTGGTTATATCCCCGTTGGAGGCCGGCCCGTGGGGATGGCGCATGCGGAAAGGTTCCGCGTCTCGGCATGTTCCGAAGAAAGCGAATGTGCAAATCGGGTACCATGAATCGCGCATTGCAGGAAACGTACCGCATACCAGATATGCCTGATGGCACAGCATCGACTGCAGCAGGGATATCATAACGCGACGTCTCGGTTGAAGTTTCCTGTGCTTTAGTCTCATCCGTACCAGCACCGAGAAGACGTTCGCCAAAGTAGTTTAAGTCAAAGATAAGTTATCTCCTAGTCCCATGCCAAATAACTAGTTTAAAAGACTTAGGTATTATGCACTGTATATATATACAACGGTAAAGGGTTATCTTGCCCCTATTTTACCCCTATTTAATAAATTTGTATCGTGGTATATTATCTTTTAAGAAAAAATCGAACAAGAATTTGGAAAGTTATCTTGCATTATATCGGTTATGTATCCGCTGCTTTTAGGATTAGTTTCGTCGGTTTCCCAAAAAGGGGTTAATATTTAATGTTATAATTCGGAGCAGAACACTAATTATGGGGCGTATTGCCATCAGCCTTTGCTGGTACGGCAGCCATCAAGTAACTTCGAGTTTATTAACCAACTATCCATGGTCCGTACAAAGTAGCATGGAAATAGGCCATTAGGTCATTAGGAAGTTGTCGATCACCCTCTTGGAAGGAAAAGTGCTTTTAACGTTAAGATGCTACCATATGAGGATACGGGCCGCAATTCGGAGTAGATGCTGTTGTTCTCTAATTAATCTAAGTTTCTGTAGGTTGTTTCTGTTGCAGAAGTGTGGGAGTGCGAAGGCCTAGGCTACGTACATATATATAGCGATGGGAATGATTATCAATCAAGTCTGGGTTATGTTACGGATTGCGGCGTAGATGAAGTATATGATGAAGGGGTAATGATGGATGACAATGTATTGACTTAGGTTTCCTCACGTTTTACGAGTAACCATGTATTGGATACGTATAAGTGTGTGAAGGTGTAAGTCTGATTAATCGTGTGCTATCAGAAACTCTGGGGATCTATCGATTCCATATACCAGAGGATCAGGTCACGTGAACCTTGACCTACGAATCCTTAACAGGTTGGGTCAAGCCTGTATCTCGGTTAAGGCTGTGATCTCGGGCCAAAGTTTAGGAGTATACATTTTGAAGGCTCCAAATAGCTACACGGGTATAGCATCGGGGTGGGTTGTTTTGAAGCAACATCATTTGCTTCCGCAACAAGGGATCACAAGCCAACAAACCCATTCGCCAACACCCTCTGGTAACATTAATCAGGTATGCAGTCCTATATTTAGACCAGGGTAACAGGATAAGGAGAACTGCGGATCATCCAATACTCCGGATGCAACCCACTAGCATATTTGAATTGACAAGGCTGCAGCCGCGTGCCGTTGGGCGCTCGCCACTTCTCGAAATCTTCATCTTCACGAAAGAGCTCAGTGCTCTGGCAAATATTAAAGCGGGTGCACTGCTCCTCTTCGTGATGGCGAACACCACGGGCCGCGGCCTATTTAAGAGGCTTGGGGCGTCTTCCACTTTCATATTGTTATTCGGCACCTCGATCCTCGTTGCGGTACTTTCCTTCCTCACATTCATATGGTGCGGCGATAAGCAACGGCCTCCATGGCGCTATTGCGTAAAGCATGGCTGGCTTCCGATCATGGTAACACTAGCATCGCTTCTTATCCGCCTGGCCGTCTCTACTCAAACGACTACTGCGATCTCGCTGGTTACGTCAGTTCTCCTGGAATCACATATCCATCTGGCGCGTATCCCAGACGTGTCTATATTACGCTTTGCCAACCCAGGTCTGCTCGTTACAAACCGCATCATGTTGGAATATATCTTTGCCCCGCCGTTTGCAGGGATCCTCGGTCTCTATCTGATCCTATCATCTATCGCTTTGCAGTTTAGCTCGACGATTCTTCTTTCGGATTTCGATACCGTACCCGCACTAACTGTCAACCAAACAAACCAACTCAATGTATCATACGAATCACGCACCTCACTGTACCTAGAAAATCAGATGTCAGAAACGGGTGCCCTCTGGGCAACTACTCCGAGCGAGTTCAGAGTATTCGCCGAGTATAACGACCCCGGCTACAGGCATTTCTCTGATGCAGTACATGATACAGGCGTGACGGTGCGGAGTTTCTTGCCTATATCCTCGAAACTGACGAGAATGGCACTTGGTCGATACCATGGATACAGCACCATGATAGATGCGAGGGTTGCTTGTATCCGGCCGGTCCTTGGAAACATTACCCTTGTCAACATACTCTCGGGCCCTGGCATGCATTTTCCCCATCTTCAAGGTCACGCAACTCCTAGTACCCATATCCCGCTTTCAACGGCATCCAACCTGACCACCAAATTCAGCTGTCCCGCTAATATATTCGATGGTGGAGACATTCTGGGCTTTGGCGAGCCTTCATTCACCCTGTGCCCTCTAGGTGTCACCGGGGGGGGCCTCGAATCTCCATTAACATTTAACACTTTACGCGGAAGGGTATATCTATTGTTCGACCATACAAATACGACTGCCGGACGGATAGACACCCAAGATGTATGGAGCACAAACGACGATAAAGTGTGGACAAAGCTAATCCCACCCCCTAGCCAGACTACTCCGTTGGGCGCAGATATGCGTGTAACTATGTGTTACGATAGCCGGTATGGTCCGCCTCAACAGGAAACCCTGCGAACTAATATCTCGAATACATCCCCATATCTTTACTGACTAAAAAAATAAAAGTTTTAGCAACTCTACTCGTCTCGTATCGGCTGGAAGCGTTAAAAATCGAGAAAAGCCCCAGATCTTTATTAAAACAACTTTAATTGACAACCACCCGGTCCCCCAGTTTGATACAGAACCGGTGCGGCGGCAGCTGGGAGCCACCAACGATATCTTAAAGCTGGAGGAAAAGGGTCTTTTAAAATTGGAACTCGACCCTAACTATAAGGACCAAATGCTTCCCGACCAATTATTGTTCGAGAGTCACATGTCTTATTCGACTATATCCCCCATATATCCTATCGATACTCTGATGTTATGCAAAAATTGTATAACAGATATTTATGCTCCGGGCAACATCCGGACCGTAAATAACCGCCTGGCGTCCATATTTACGGATTCTCTCGAAGAAACAAATAGCCCTGCAATGGCATTACAAGCCGTATTTACCGTCCTTACGCAGATAGCGTACTACGACCTCGTCCCTTACTTTAACATACTCGACAACGGCACGATCACGATTACGGAAAACTATTACATTCCCGCTAGGAGCATCGGGTTTACTTCTGTCACCGCTCTCCTACTCATCCACCTAATACTTGTCGCAATGGCCGTTGCCTGTTTCGCTTCCTGGAACTGCCATACGTTGCTGTCGAATATCTAGCAGGCCTTTACGCAGGCTACGGTAATTGTTAACGAGAATAAACTTTACAACGCGACTACAATTCCAGATAAGGATATTTACAGGTCCCTAAAAAAGCAGGGCCGAGATCGGGAACGGTAGCATCTCACGGCAGTGACTCAATATTATAGGGAGCCCATGGGAGATATGTTGGAGGAAAATGTTGTGTCTATCCGGAAGAAGACGGTCTAATGAAGATGTAATACAGATGAAGTTCCGTTAGCGTACAACTGGTCTTGTGTCAGATATAGGGGACACCAGTTGTATTGTTGTATTTAGCTAATTTGTTATGGGCTAACACCCTACGAGCCAAGAGTCACCGTCGGAGAGAGTCTAGGTTTCCTCCGAGGGACGACGGGTCACGTGACATGGATCCGAATGGATCCGCGGATCCAGAGGAATCAGTGTGGTATGGATCCGATGTGATTCCTGGATCCAGAGGGATCCAACCCAAGATATATACGCTCATTATCTCTCCTATAGTCTAGCTAGTTCATCAACTTGCAAACGAAACTTGGTTACCCAGTTTACCTTTGGTTATCTGCTATTAATTTAATCGTCCTTGCCAGTAGGGGCAATCTAGGAAAGTGGGTCCGCACCCCTATTCGAAAAGGCTCTGTCTAGGACTTCTAGGACTTTTTCTAGAACTTTGCTTACCCCGCTTTCTATACCTTTCTATTATGAATGGAATGGGTTAATAAGTGAATAACCGGCTTAATCATACGGCTATTCACGAATTTATATACCCTTGCTTTCCCTTTATAGCTTTAACATAGTGAAAAATTGACGCATTGACGGCAAACCTTGAGATTTCCTCCATTCTTTATTGAGTCCACCCTGTACACTTTTACATACAAATCCTTCCTGGGTAGCCTTATTGCTTCTTTCAGGGTAGCCTTACCTACTGTCGCACTGCTGTCCCATTATAATCTTACAGGCAAGGAATCGGCGATACCGAACCAATGGCTTGGGAGTAAACAGTACGAAGGCGAAAAGGGAATGCCGGCAGCTACCAACGAGACAAAAGGCTTATTATTTAACTCACGAACTTGAGTTAGTTTGCTGACGTTAAAAGGAGGCATCCAAAAATTCCTCAACCCCTTAAGCCCTGGGGCATCTCCGAGGGTATCTCGTATGGCTCTTGCCCAAATGCTCAACAGATTACTGTTCTTGTTAAGGTGATCAGGTAGGAAAACGCAATATTTAAGCTTTGTTATAATACGCAGATGGATTTAAACACTTGCCCCTATATAGAATGTTTAGCTAGTGTCGCAGAATAAGGGTAACTGCTTATTAGCTACGTTACAGGTACCCCGCAACAACGTTGTTCAGGGGCTCCTTGTAGGAATATATAACTATATTACGCTTGAACTACTAACGCAGTTCGAGCGCCCGATCTTTTGCCATAATTAATCCAAGACTCCTACATCATATATAAAGCTTTCTAGCCGCTGCTTTCTAGAGCCTGAAATCATGCATATCAATATACACCTTTCACATCCTATGCAATCTTTTTTTGGCGATCAGCCTAATTATTGCAATTCCTCTTTCCTCTTCTAAACGGTTTTAAAATAAGACTTCGAAGTACTTTTGTTACGTTTGGTGCGCTGATGTTCCAACATAAAATGCATAATTTGAAAACCTAAATATAATTAATGTAAGTTACCGTGAAATTACTGTTAGCGGTAGAAGAAAGGCATGGAAACAGCGTGGCTGGCAAAATGATTTTACACCTTCCGGAACGTATAAACAGTTATCATAAGGATAAGCAAAGGATAACTAAAGGGAGCATATTTCAGTTTTAATGTGCCAATCACGAATGTCAGCTAGGTTATTAATGCGCCATAGCTTCCTCGTTAGGTTTTCCCTACTTCGGCATCCAACGGCATCCAGCGGCAAAATGGGCAAGTTAACAGTCTAGACCAGCCTCGCCGGTCCAGATAAACTATTTAGGACGAAATCAACCCCAGACGACATGGTGATAGCCGTGCCTGCCATTACTGCCAACGACATACCCTTCGTTCGAACGCGCCGCCGAATATATCAGTTAAAGCTATTTCGGGTTATTTATCGTTAATTTTCGCGATCCTTACATTAAACCGTCACCTATTACGCCGTTAAACTTAGTAAAGTTATTTATACCTGTATAGGTAATGGAAAAATAGATACGATATACGAATATTTTTAATTCCGAATATAATAAACTTACGTTCGAAGGCCTATTAATAGTATTTAACGGACGTTAACGAAATATATTTATTCCTTTTCGTGCTATTATATATATATCACTCCCCTGAAAAATCGATAAAGTTATATTGGAAAAACTTACGAGAAGTTTTATATTACCTTTTTATTCGTAATCGATAGTGAGCTTTATATCGGCGTTTTCGTATATAGAGGATACCACCTCTTGGGAACCTGGAGAAGTTAACAAAGCCCACTAGTTCCACGCAGGGAGATCATTACCGTGGCCGCATATATGGCCGCTCCTACGAGGTTAGAGGTGTGCTTTCAACCCATCCAGGCCAGCGGCATACGGGAGCTGTCGCAGTTAGGCTGGTCGCGAGGAAAGGTTGCATAGAGTGTGAAAAGTGTAAATTGTCATTGGATAGTCTGGGCTCTAGAGAGCGGTGGCTAGAAAGCTCTACATATACCTAATGCGCGAGCCCCGGAACAACCTTGTTGCGGGGTACCTACAGTTCCCTAGGCGTGGTGACTAAGCAAGTGACCCCTATTCTGCGACAGGACCTCTGTAGCTCCTACCCGTATATCACAAGACCACGCATAACGAAGATAACTGAGCCCAACCTGAAGCAAGCGTAAAAGCAGGCACTCCAAATGTGTAAATCGGGGTTTGGCAAAGTGCGGATTGAGCGTAAAAATAGTACAGCACGAGGCAGTAGCACTTGTCTATCGGAATGACGACATGGTCGAAAAGAATTCAAGAGAGTTAGCCCACTCTACCATCGTACAGTAAAATAAGCGTAGAGAGGGCCGTAAATGAATTCGTAGTCGATCGTGGGGATTCCTGCACCCCACATCAACATTAGGATGCCGATATAGTCCAGCTTGTTACATATCGAAGTGAGTGACTAGCTATGGTTCTACATAATATGGAAGCTTAAGTGCCGTTAGGCTACAGTTCAACAAGAAGGGGTGGGTATTGGACTCACGTGGCAGAGAACGCGAAACAGACGGCCACGCCCGTTATGTAGACCGAGATAACGAGCAGGTCAAATCGCCCGAGCACTATGCTGGGACTTATAAACGTGCTTGTGGAAGTCAAAAGGTAGGGGAAAGGATGACACAGCCGACGGGGTGCGAGTAGGCATTGATGGTTTAGTTGTTTATGTATAGCACACTTCCGAACGATACCCTAAGCGAACCTGAATTCGGCTTATATTGGCGGGATAGTTTGACGGTATCTTCACGTGTCGAATGCGATTCTCCAGTCATCTTCGCACGAGGACCAGAATCTGCAGTAGACAGACGAAGAGACATGATTGTAGATTGCTTTTTCGTCGGCAAGGTAAAAGAATATTCTATGGCATGTAATATTACTGCACAAGTAGTAGACTAGGGGCGTTTTGTAGAGGCAATTCCCCCTTCCTGAAATTGTGCTTCTCCGGTTAGTCGTTGTTTTCTTTTATTACCTAGTCTTTTCTGTTGCTTTGCATAAAGACTGAAATGAGCGCTAACAGCAGCTTATAATTAATAAATAAGCTTAGAGCCAACAGACCTTAACGTGGCCAAACATTCATGCTCAAAGCCCTCCTCGTCAAGAGACGTCAGATTACCGGTTGGGAGTGTCTCGTTAGCTTCCATCCTGAGTGGCCAGCTTGGAGGGGTTGGTGACTATTTAACAATCTATACAGAGATGCGGGTCGTCTTATCCCTATTCTAACCCCTATTCCAACCATTCAAAGCGCTGTAATATAACTGCAAGCATCCCTATAGTTATTCACGTTTAGTTCCTTTTGATATGGTTCGTTATTGTGTCGAAAGCCAACACCCATATAGTTTTCGTTCGCGTTAAGTTAATTTGATACGGTTATGTCATGGTGTGAAGACCACATGGTGGTTGATATGATAAATTTTGATTCGCTGCCAGTACCGGCAGAACGGTGATAGGTAACATACGATAGACAGAGCAAGCCACTCAAATACTTTTTTTGCCCCAGTATCCCCTGCCCGTTGCTCTCATAACCTCACGATATGCATCCCTGCAAAGGGTCCTGAACGGCCCAACCATCCGTTTCTTAACTCCATGATTCGTTAGTATCCCCTCGGGATCCCCCCAAAAAGGGGACAGCAACCTCCTTTACTCCAGAATACAACCCGCTCTAAACCGATTGTTCTACTGCACCGGTGGAACGAAATGCCGATAGCTATCTCAGCACGGGTATCTCTAAAAGCTCGTGGTATTTTGTGCGGTTAAAGTTGAAGTGATGTGTCAAATTCGACCATATGTGTTAGGGAGTATTCGTGTCTTGCTGGAAGCAATCCTCGTTGGCTCAACACCGGATATCTGTCGGTGTCGTCGGTAAGTCGAATGGTAAGTGGTCGTCGGGTTATCGCCGTTTCGGCTCGTACAAGTTCTTCGGATGTGATGGCGTCGTTGAGGTCGTTGACACAGGATAGTGGTGACTAGGTTTCTGATACGTTGGCGTCAATGATAAGCGGAGTTGATATCGTTTTCTTCGTGGTTGGACTTCATCCCTCCTACGCACTAGGGGAAAGGTCTCGGGTTGAAGATAGGGGCTCCAAAGGGTTGCGGGGGCCAAGTTTGTCCTGCTGCGGTAGCGCCAACTAGCTGTTCGAAAGCTTGTAACCGCCGAGCCAATTCCTCGTTCTTCTGGGCCATAGAACGGTTTCTCCGCTCAAGCTGATGTATGTATTCTGTGGCTTTGGATAGAACCGTACCCTGAGACGTGTAAGTGTCACTCTTAAGTAAACATCGGCAACTGCGTCTCGAAACTCACCTTGCTGACTTTTGGTGCTACCCTCGTCGACGTCATATCATCGCCGTCTTCGGGAATGGCACGTAGTGATGGTATCGCATCCCTGAGCTCGGCGATCCTGTCTTTGAGGTTGGTGCGGTACTTGCGCTCAATGTCGTTGTGTGCTGCCCTGTCGCTGCTCTTAGGCTTTTCTTTGGGTTTCTCCATGCTCCCGACCGAGTTGGTGCGAGACGGCATCCGCGGTCTGGGTGCGGCGCGTTTCGGTTCGGGTTCGTGGCTCCTGCTCTCTTCCACGGCGTTTGAGTTCTGATTCATGCCGAAGCGGAAGTCCATCCCTGTTGGCGGGGCTACGCTTTGTTGTTGTTGTAATTGTTGTTGAGGCGGAGTTTGGCCGGAACCCAGCGCGATGGCTAGTAGTCTTTGCCGCTCCTGGTCGTTGAACGGAATGTTCTGGGGAAGGTATGCGTCCATATGGAGTCCCGGCTGGGGTCTTTCCCAGCTGAGAGGTGTGGAGTATAGTCTCTCCGGAGCCTCGATCGCACTTGTCGGCGACTCCGTCTTCAGGCCGTCCGCGAGTGCCATTGAGAAAAGCTCCTCCTCGTCCGACAGCGCGTGTTCCAAAGCGCTATCGTCAACGGAGTTCTCGGAAGACGATTGGAAAGCCAGGTTGTTGAAGCTGCCGGTTGTTCCGACAGACGAGGCCCTGGAATAAGGTTGGATCCAATCGAATATTCTGATTTTGGGTTAGCCTCTGCCGGTCGGAAACAGTCAGCGATAGGAAGCGGTAGCCACCATTGTCTTGGCGGAGAGCGAAGACTTACTTGACTTCAGACTTGTCGTTGGTGTCGTGCTCTGCCGCGGCGTGATATAGACTCTCGTTGTCGCTGTCGAAGCGCAACCAATAATCTGAGCAGTCGAGGGCAGAGAGGTCTTGCTTCTTAGAATCCGAACACTTCCTCTTCTTTGTCGAGTGCCGCTTGGGAGTCTTGTCGTCCTTGCACTTGCTGGACTGGTCCTGGGCCGGCTCAGAACCGGATAAGCTGGTGATGGCACTGGTGGGCTGAGGTGAGCTCAAGAGGCCCGAACTGACAGAGTTGTCTAAGTTGTCCCAGAAGCTAGGTGGGGACAATTGGTCGATAAAGGTTGAAGATTTCTCTGCAGAATCTAGAGCCTAGCGGATGTTAGAAGCTATTTGAAGGCACCCCAGCGGCGACAACGCCAGTTATATATCGAGACCGGCCATACGGTACCTTGCTATTGGCGCTTGAATAAGTTCCGATGTCAGTCATGACACCACTGTCCATATCGAGTCCTAGAACTCGATCCAACAAAGTCTTCTCTGCTTGGTCGTGATATTTAGCAACTCTCTTCTCGAATAAAGAAGTCCGTTATTGTCTGTAAAATCGCGGGTTTACAGCCGAGGTAACAGAGTCTGCTCTGAGCTTGGCAGTCGTGTGCTGGGCTGGAATCGTGATAATGGGTGAGTTCTTGGCAGTCCTATAGGTAGGCTTGGCAACGTTTGTGTTAGTGGATGGGACAGCCACCGTATAGTCGAGTCTGTGCGAAGCAAGAGCTAGACCAAAAATGGGGGCCTACTTCAAAGCCGATGAATGTGAGAGAGAGAGAGAGTGAGAAAAAAAATTGTGTTACTCACTGTAGATACCAAAACGATAACAGGTGGTTGTTTGTGGTACGATGATGCTTAGATTGGTAGTGCAGAAAGTTGGTGTTGATGATGGTGGTGATGGATGGTGAAATGTATGCGCCACTGGTTAGACCATGATGTACATATGTAGTTAGATAGTTTTTTTTAGGGATGCTAGTAGTGATGATGACGATAGAAGGAACGAACGACAGGAACAGCGAAAGGCCGATAGAGAGTTAAAAGCTATGAAACGATGCTCACTCCGACGGGACTTCACCGACAGGCATGGGCGAGACCGCCCGACGATGGGCGGTGGAGACCGATCTGGTGGCCTGATACGGAGGATACAAGTTGACAGGATTCCGGTGGGCGTTCCGATAAAAACACGACCCAAGTTACAATGAGATGCATTTTCGGAAGATTTTGGGCCTCGTGGCCCTTTGGCGCGGTTAACTAGGCGGTTACGTGCTTCCAGAGCGCTTGCATCCCTCCACATAGCTGACATGGCACAAGATGGATTTCCCTTTGGACCGAATAACAAATAATTATTCCTCCATACTTACGCACATACAATACATACTTCGTATCTGCAAAGCCCAAGCTCCAGCATGCTCTCACACTTTCACACATGTATGTAGGTAGGTGGCAGTGGCCGCCAGCATACATCGGAACAGCATCACAACAACATAACCCAACAACAGCATTCTCTTCCGCCCTCGTGAGTTCCAGTCGTTCTAGCTCTGAGGTTTTCGCAACATCTTGCAGGGTTCCAGCGGGTAATAGAAAGGCCTGTCGGACGCGACAAGTATTTGCCCAGCTCGTTAATATCTGATGGTACAAAGAGCCGGCATGAAAAATGGTCTGATTCGAACCGGGAATTCTGCAAGGTCGAGATTCGGCGCACACCAGAGAATTGCAAAGATGGCCTGACATTTTGCCCCGGAGTGGGTCAAGTTACAAGGGCCCACAACTCTGGACTGTGGGACTAGAAGCGTGTGGGGTGCCTTGCTGCATTGTCATGTCAGATATCAGACCATTCACAAGGCTGAAGGAGGAGATCGTATGAGGCATGCCGAAGCAACTGCAGCCAGCGGGGCTATGATCCGCTGTAATTGGTTGGGGCCGTTACAGCCCTGGAAGGGCTCCGCAGCGATTGGGCATTTAGGGCTCTGATCTTGCAGAGATCACCCCAAAAATACAAATAAGTACAGCTGTGCAGATCCATCAGGGCCAGATTCAGCCTCTCGCACTTGGGAATCCTCTCGAGCGTTGGCAAATCACGGTAAATCTAAAGAGAATCATGGGAATCTGTACGACTATAAGGTAAAATCCTATCCTTTCCCCGAGGAAATTCGCTTTCATCAATTTCCTGCCGGAGACCTTTGGTTTTCTCTTAGAAAACCTTTTTTCAGGTAAGTCCCGCCGATTAGGGAAATATTCGACCCCACGCATCGCCGCGACCGGCTTGGCGAGTTTTCACATGTAAGTCGCCAGCGGGAACAGAGGATTGGATCTGATCCTGTATCTCGATTCCAGATCCATTAATCCTCATATGCATGGGCCATTACGTCGGATCTCATACCGGCTTGCTACGCGTAAGGCCTGCCAAAAGTAGCAAGAAAGAGGAAATCTCATTACTACTAGACCTTGATTTCCGGGCAATATGCTCTAGGGTTTGAGATATGCATATGTGGGAGGGATTCGGCCGAGGGAGCTCCAATACCTTCGAATTCGAGCCTAGGACTTAGGATCAACTGAGTCGAACCTTTCTCGGGCCATTTCGGGACCGGCTGCCGCCATCAAACAATACAAGACCGCCGTCCCAGCAGAATCCCGAATACGAAATGCTGCTGTTATCAGCGGTAAGCGTAGACGAATCACCCCGATAACCACAGAGTGTCCTGAAATATTTTCTGGTCAGTTGACGCCATAACCCTGCTGTTGCGCTTCGCAATCGGCCCAACAAATTGCTGTAGTACAGCTATGCAGTCATGAACACATTGGAAGGGCATGGAGGCTAGCAAGATAACCACGGCGCCGAACATGCGCCCGCGCGCAATGTAGTAGTGATCGCGAACCACCTGAAACGATCGGCATCCGGTTCTCCGGCAAGCCGCGTTCGCTGCCGTGTCGAAATTGGTGGGCGGTAATGTTGAGGCCCCGATCCCGCATTAAAGCGTAGGACTACTTCGACAACTACCTAAATACCTGTAGTATCTATCTTCAAGGCCGATCTTATTTTGGGCGGGCAGTCCCTTCCCACTATCCATCTAGCCTACATAAGTTCTTCGATCCGGTCCGAAGGGCGGTACATTACCTAGTCGCCTCGGTGGGTGCCGCTAGGTAAACCCAATCGTTTATAATTGCTTTTGACAGCTTAGGCGGGTATCTTTAATTACGAGACGAAAGCCAATAAAGTTGACGCTAATACCAGCCACGGGACCCGAGGATTCTTCGCCGCCTAGAAAGTTTTGCGTGGAAAAGGCGCGCCGCAAACCGATTATCGGCGAGCTCCGACGACCGCCCCTATTGCCCTTCCATC
Organism: Monosporascus sp. CRB-9-2; assembly: GCA_004155915.1. Lineage (NCBI taxonomy): Eukaryota > Fungi > Ascomycota > Sordariomycetes > Xylariales > Monosporascus > Monosporascus sp. CRB-9-2. The sequence goes on along the minus strand of QJOA01000141.1, from coordinate 95,394 downwards.
GGTCCCACGGCAAACCCCTATTTCGTGAACTACCGGTATCGTGACATTTCCCCGTGGATCTGACACACGGTCAAGAGGAGGCCGCAGGCCCCAGGATCGCGACATTAATCTATCACACAAAGCGTCGCGGCTAACGGGGCCATTCGATGTAATCTCATACCAAACTCGCCAATTTTGCAGTGTCATCCCGGTTCTGTTCGATTCGGTCGCACAACACGCTACAATGGTCCCCTCGCCAGCGGACAAATTCTATACGCCTGTTGCTTTGCGGAAGCGAACGCGGACTTCCGTCCATCTTCTGCCCCCTTTGTTACCTATTTTCACTGTGCCCGGACATTCCTCCAAGGCATCACTGCATCCTTGGTACGGTGTGTAGATGCGAAATTGCGGAGGAACCTCGACGTTTCACCAGTCTGCTGCCGTACCTCATGTCGCGCGAGCAGTTCTGCCGAATGTGGATGCAGGCCCGAGGGGTGTCTGCGGAAGCTCCCGTGCGCCAATTGTCAGTATGTATTCGCACGTCTTGCTTTAGAAGGGCAAACAAGGGGGTTTTTATTACCTGCATATGCAGACGTACCGGCGCCGCTTCCGCCCTGCACCGCACGGTCACTAGGTAGGTAGGTCCCGCAGATCAATGTTGGGTCCCCAGGATCTTCGCAGGTCTCCGATCTCTCACGCAAGCTCGTTAGATCTGGGCCCGGCAGTTGGGTGAGCTAAGAACGCCCCTTGACGGTTACAGTCAGCTTTGCCTCCTAGTGGCCGAGGGGGAGGTCAGGAGAAGCCTCCGGTGAACCGGCTTCCTGGCGCGCATCACGCTGCGTTCAGTCCTAGCTATCCTACCAGCCCGCTTGTATCGATGCAATACGGTGAACGAGACGACCAGATTGGTTCGGTGAGTGGGTGGTCTTCGCAAATAACCTCGTCGCTCAAAGATAGCCTCTCGACACATCGAGTCGTCTTAGATATACGGGTCTCATCGACCGAAGCTATTAGGACACTGCGTTCCGGGTGAAACTGTCTTCGAGTCGGTAGAGGGTAGATCGACTGATACCAGCGAATCATCCTTTCGAGTAGGACCTGCGGTAACCGATTATTACAGCGATATCCCATGATGAAAGACTACGATGGGACCCCTCGGCCTTCGAAGCTCGACAGCGACTCCCTATATAGCATGGATGAAGTCTCTGAACCGTCACTTTACGGCCTAGATCAGAGGTGTAATATACCAGGGCAGGGAGTCTGGCAAGGACACAACATGGTCGTGGCCCTCGGCACAGGATGAGAACCAAGCGTCCGTGACCGGGCGAAAGCATCTTTGAGGCTGAGGCATCCTAACCTAGGACAAGCCTCACTGCAGCTCGCGAGGATATAAGTCCTATTACCCAGGGTTGTTTGTAACTGAGGAGAGCCCTAGGATATCCATGTTTCTACCAGTTCCTGAGCCAGCTCCTACACTACATTATCGATGGCATGTGCGCTAATCAACTTAGGATTTATGGAGACCGATCCAGTCAGTCGCTCGCAGAAACCAGTTATCATGAGCGTCTCACCATTGCTAGAGTTACACACTTATTCATAAACCATAACGGGTGCATTGTCGTGCCCTACGTACCAACCTCCCGTTTCGTGCCTCTATTCAGGCCCTAAGATCTGTAAACGCCCTGCCCGCATTCTGACCTAGCTCGACTCTCAACTATTCAAGGCTAGGCCTGGAATTTCTGCGTGAATGGCGCTGGCATGAGGGCCGGCGCCAGGATACATTCGCCCGATAGGAATATGTCTGTCCACAACCAAGGCTGATGCTCTGCCATCTCCACGGGCTCTGCTATTGCCAGATCCAATCATACCAAGGAGTGATATTCCTACGCCGAAAGTTCATGTCGCTGCTTTCATACTCCCACGGTCCGCGGTTTAAGAGTGGTCCCTGGTTCATGGTTCTGGGCTGTACCCGGTAGGCATGCCGGTCAAGGTCAACGACAAGCTTGACATCGATATCCCTCCGAAGCTTATCTGCAATCTGAGTGACTCGGCTCATGGCACGCTTGCAGTACGGATCGACCTCCCTGAAAGGAGCTACCTCCCCAGACCCTCCCGTCGGAGATCGCAATCTGACTGGCCACCGCCATCTTCGAGTGAACTGCTCATAGTCCGAGAAACCGAAACCATCATCGTGCTGGTCCGCGATGTGCTTCCGCAAAGCTGTCCGGCTACGAACATGATCAGGACAACCTTCTGGGAGAGCGGCAGACCGCACGAGGCCAGGACCGAAACCCTCGACACTGAAGAGGCAATCCACAACGAGAAAGAGTTTGCGTAACTTTGGCAAGCCTCGAATAGCGTTCTCAAACTGGCCTTCGTACAGATACACCATATCGCGAATAGTGCTGCCACAGATCGTAACGGCTAGGCTCTCGAGTTTGTCGGTGTACGAAAGGGTAAGGATGCCTCCGAACAGTGCCTGCAAGGTGAGCGGGCCAGGAAAGTAGAACATGTCAGAACTATGGCTTACGGGGACGACGACGCTTTCTTGCCGAGGACGCGTGATCTCCAGATGCTCAAGCTGCTGTGACGCTGCTGCTGCATGAGCCTCGTGGCTGACTAGCAGCAGTGGTGAAGCCTGTCTGCGTTTCCCAGAAGAACAGTATCCATCGTTGTTGGGGAAAGGGCCGAAGCTCTTATGGTTGCTCCAATTAGGCGCGTTGTTATTTCCCCAAGGAATGACCTGGAGGTAGCCATATTCGTGAAATGCGATATCCCATATCATGAGTCGGATCTCTGCGGGAAGTTGTGCAAAGTGGATGAATTTGTTGCCAAGATTTTCGGCTGACTGTCGCCTTCCCCGTGGGATAAGTCTGTCTTCTGCCATTTCCGCTGCTCTTGCGGGAGCTTGAGTAGGAGGTAGGTGAAAACGGCGCAAGTCAAGACGCATGGACAGTGTCCGTTGCGGTAATCGTGTTTGGGATAGTTTGGTTGAAGAAGGGAAGACATGGGGACCTACCTGCATACCTAGGTATATTCGGCCGGCGTGTTGAATGCGAATTCTGAGGGCATTAACCTGTATTTTCCTGGGGAAGCGACGGCCACCGACGAGATAGTTGAATGGCGTTGAAGCTTGTCGAACCTCATGGTAACCCTCGTATTATCACGCATAGTGGCTCTTGCTCTATTAGACCATCCTCAGGCGCTAGGTACCTCATAATCTTTATTCGCTCAAACTTGCTGTAAACTTAAAGGGGGCCAGTTCTAAACGAAATCGCCTGAGTACCTCGATAGTTTTTCTTATCTGGTAAGTAACGCCTGGTTTCTGTGCTGCTGCTTCTTCAATGCACGAGAGACCAGGGGAAGAATGGTCCAGCAATCCCGTGGGGTAAATTACGTACATAAGCATCTAAGTACTTACCCAGTTCAGCCTCACAACCGCCGGAATTGATGGCGTCACAGTGGACCTGACGTACCTTAGCGTAGAAGTGGTCTGTGCACAGCGCATTGTATCATGCCAAGATCGTTAAAGTGGATGTTCATGTTACCATTTCAGGATCCAAATTCCAGCCCTACCTCATTTGCCCAATTGCTCCAGTCATTGTTCGCATGGGATGGGGCAAAGCGTGGATTCCCAGCCGAGGCATCTTCACGTGTGAACTTGTCGTGGCTCCTTCATTCCGATTTACCCAAACTTCTTTTTGCATAGACTCAGCAAGCCATACCTGGTCCCTGGTTTTGCGATACCCCACCGCAACCCAATGTTAACTGAGTTCTTTCGAGCTGTGCCTTATCTTGATCAAGAGTCGAAGCTCGAGCTCTACTAGCCAGCTCTAGATGAATTGAAGGAGGCAGTTTCTGCGAAGTTCCGACGCCTCCTCCTTCATTCTGAGCTATTCATTGCAGCCCGGAAGCTATTACACCAAGCTTTGGAGTCAGGACAACCTAATCCTGAGCGTCCAGCCATCATGGCGTCAGAGGCGGGTTCATCGAGCCTGCCCGCGTTCTCCCCGCTCGAGATCCCCAAGTCCGACGTCGTGTCGCGCCCTAGAGCAGAGTCCAAACCCAAGCCGAAGACATCCGCCGACCCAATTCTACGTAATGCGTTGAGGTACACCATTTCGGCGCGGGAGTATGAGAAACTTCATAAATACGTCTTGTCGCGATCTCGCCTTTTGAAGAAGAGGATGCCCAGCGTTAATGCCGTGGAGAATTACATGGACGGTACCAGCTCAGGAAAGAGTTCCATTTCGCGGCGGGACACGGGTAAAGGCAAAGGCAGAGAGGATAACATCGCCAAGGATCCTAGTAGGACGGGCGGAGATACCTACAATGCGCGCGCCATTCGGCACGCGCTGCGCGTCTTCATCGCGACTGGACTGGGAATGAAAGCGTACGAGGTGGCTATGGCCCGGCTGAAAGGGGGGAAAGAGTAAGTCTAACTTGGGAGATGAGGGTGAAGAGGTTTCCGGATCGCGAACCGCTAATAGCATCTCGTAGGGCTGCAACGACGAAGAAGAGGGAATCTTTCTACAAATCGACAACCCTCCGCCTATCGCTGTCGCTCTCTACCATCCTCCTACTGTATCGCCTACTCTTTCGTTTCCTCAATCGACTTCGAGCCCACCTCTTGGATCCCTCCGCGGCACCGTTCCGGCATCGCAACCCACGAACCTCCATGGCGTTGACATCGCCGTATGCGCCGGCGATAGGCGCCAGTCTGGCGGGTCTCGCTCTGGGTATCTACCCATCCGCTCAACTTCGCGTATCAGTTGCCATCTATGCCATGTTTCGGGCGCTAGAATTCGGTTGGAACCTGCTGGAGGACGAGGGTGCGATCTGGGGATGGAGAATCCGGGCAGGCGGAAATGGCTTGGTCAAGCGAGAAAGACCCTGGTGGTGGGGCAGTTGGCTTCTCCAACCTTTCGCTGTTGGGCAGCTCCTCCATGCGGCTGTATTTGATCGTGAATGCTCTCCAACAGGTCTTGTCAATTTCCTCTGGAAGGGAACGTCGACGTATCTTCACAGCGCGCCCGAGAACCTACCAGCCGGCGCCCGCTGGCCCGGCCCCTGGGATATTGCGGATAACTTGGCCCGGATGGCCAAACTGAACTGGCCGTAAGTATCCCCTCTTAAGCTCCGGTTGTTATATGCCTTCTGACAGTCATAGCAGACCCTACGTTTCACCGACCCTCTTCCCCAACCAGCCCACACTGCCTCCGGCCCTTACGGCGGTGGCACCCCTGACAGACCGGGCACACCCGCTCATCACATCCCTGAGTTGTGCCACACTCCACCCGTCGGACCCGTCCTGCCTGCGGACCTATATCACTTTCTGGGCGCGGTCGTTCCCGCGGATAGGCCGCTTCTTCGTGCTCCTCTACTCCCTCCTCATGCTCCCGCAGTACAAGCTCCTGTACAACTCGCCGCTCTACCTCGTCAAACGCCTCCTGTCGCGGGCGCTGCGCCTCTCGACCTTCGCCACGGGCGCGATATCGACGGCCTGGGCCAGCATCTGTTTCTTCCAGGCCTACCTGCCACGCACTTTCCTGCCTACGCAGCGCTTCTTCCTCGGCGGGTTCCTCGCCGGCCTCTGGGCGTTCGTCGAGCGGCGCCAGGGCCGCCCTATATTCCTATACAGCGCGCGCGCGAGCGTCGACTCTCTCTGGAAGGTCGGCGTCAAGCGCCGCTGGTGGCGGGCCATGGGCGGCGGCGACCTCTGGATCTTCGTCCTGGCGCTCGCCGTCACGGGCGCCGTCCACGAGAGGGACGCCAGGGCCATCCGCGAGAGGGGGTGGCGGAAGGGCGTCAGCTGGATTAGGGGCACAGGGTTCAGGGACTGGGGCCTCGAGGAGGACGAAGAGGACGAGGAGGAGGGCGCTGCGAAGGAGGAGTAGTGGGGATATTCAACCTTCGTGCCGTGTTGTGTGGTGATGCTGTGGTGCAGGATCTTGTGTGGCTGTGGCAGCACCGGGTGTTGCCGTATTATGATTCCATGGCGTTGGTGTTCTTGCAGCTTCTCTTTACGCTCCCAGGTGGGTCAAAGGGGACAGACAGAGTGGGGGATTTTTCTTGGTGAACTTTATATACCTAGGGACGTAATGGTAGTGTTTTAGCATAAGCCTACAAAGTTGGACATGGTTGATCGGAGCATCGTGCTTTTCTTATAGTTAGTAATGTTGTAGATAGTTGTAAAGTTCTCGATTATTCCGACAAAAAAATATTCGAGTAGTTCGTCGGCTCGAGTTTATTCCCTTTTTGGGGCTTTGCCATAACGTTTCGTAAACTCACTATTTCGCGTCATTTATTTAGGCCATCTATAGTGCGTCCTACCCCTTCATCATAAAATTTGCGAGATCTTGTCGAAGTATAACACCGCAAGCTGCTTTGGTTGCTCTTGTCTGTCGTTCTATGTCTGCGCCTTTCTATCGTATCATGATCATTTACCTGCCATATAATCGTAATATGCCCATGTCTACCCCTGCTATGCCTGGCATGACGGCCGTTATCATGGATGCATGTAATGCTCTTATCTTACAGTAACCAAGCCCAACGTACATCCTCCAACGGCGCATCAGTCCCTCAGGGCCTCGATATCCTCGATCTCTTTGACGGCCTCGGTGGTCAATATCAGGGGGGCATCATCACCGACGCAGACGGTGTCCTCTATCCGTATGCCCATGCCCCTGAAGTGCTCGGGGAACCGATCCTCGTCGGGGACGTAGACGCCGGGCTCGACGGTCACGCAATGGCCCTCGCGCAGCGGCACGTTGCGCGGGTAACCCGGAACGTCGTGCACGTCGAGCCCCACGTAGTGGCCGAGGTGGTGCGGGAACAGGCGACTCATGTCGTCGCCCGCGAGCCGGAACCCGAGGTCGCGCAGCTGGTCGCGCAGCGCCGTCTCAGCGATGTGGTGCAGCTTGTCCAGGGACAGGCCCGCGCTCGCGCGGCACAGCGACACCGTCGACCGCTGCGTCCGCAGCACCGCCGCGTACAGGTCGCGCTGCGCCGCCGAGAACCGGCCCGACGCGTTGTTCGGCCACGTGCGCGTGATGTCGGTCGCGTAGGCGCCGTACTCGCCGCCGGCGTCGACGAGCACGAGGTTGTCCTCGTTTTCGTTCTCGTTCAGGGCGGCGCTGTTCTGCACGTAGTGGATCAGCGTCGCGCGCCGCCCGCCCGCCACCACCGGGATGTACGCCGAGCCGTCGAGCCCCGCCGTCTGGTACCGGTACTCGAGGAACGCCGCTAGGTCCTTCTCGTACCGCCAGGGCCGCCGCATGGCCTCCGTGATGGCGCGTCCGGAATCCCGGCCCGCACGCCGCATGTTGGCGATCTCCGCCGGCGACTTGACGGCCCGCAGCTCGTTGATCTGCGGCCGCAGCGGCGCCGTTTGGACGCCCGGCGCGATCGCCCGCATGAGGTTCCCAAACTTGGTTGGTACGCCGTGCCTCGTGAGCTCGGCGTCCGTGAAAATCTTGCTGACGCCCCGCAGCGCCTCCGGCAGCAGATGCTCGGCACGGGCGATATCGCCGGCCTCATCCGCATTCCAGACGTCCCGGGCCGCGTCGACTCCGCTCCAGGGCCCGCTCCACTGCTCGGCCCGCGCGTCCTTCGGCCGGCAATACAGGTAGAACACGTAGTCGCCGGGCGCCTCGCTGGTGCGGCGCAGCACGGCGATCGACTCGGGCTCCGAGAAGCCTGTTAGGTACAGGAAGTTAGTCTCCTGGCGGAAGGCGTGGAATACGGCGCCCGAGCGATACTTGACGGGGGCCGAGGGCAGCAGCACGGCCGAGCCGAGCGGCAGCGCCCCACACAGCGCCGCCCGCCGCTCGTGGTACTCGACCGCCGTTATCCCCGGCGTCAGTTCCCCCGGCGCCAGCAGGTGTGGGTGTGTCTCGTGCACGGGCTGGCCGAAGAGCAGCTGTGACGCCGGCACGCCTGCTGTGGAATATGCGCGTCTCTGTTGGACTGTGCTGACATTCGGATGACATGGTCTCAATGCTGTGGTTATCCGTGATATCTCAGCTTGATGCTGCTTGGGAAGGTGCGGGCAAGCCGGAAGGGCGTGGTGTTCGATATGGCACCTCAGCTGCCTCAGTGGCAGTCGGCTGCACTTCATTATGATTTTAGCCTGGTTATGTGTGCCAATGTATATACATGCGACCAGAATCCATCGTTCTGCTCAAATGGACCTAGCCGCATACATGTATGTTGGTTGTAAGTGCAAATATCGGATGTGGCTGTTGAGAGGCTCAAATCGTTACTTTTCAGCCCCAACCTAGAAAATTCACGAGAGTTACTGCTACGTAGGTACAAGTACCTGCTGCAACCTGCAGCCACTGCTGCCTTGGTTGCTGTGCTGCTGTTCGGTGCAAGGTTGTAGTGGGGTTTTAGTGGGGTGACTGGGTGTTTAGCACTGTTTACTTGCAGTATTTGCTCTGAACTAGCACAGAGGTAGGGGGCCCGTGCAGCGCTTTGTTTGTTGATTCAAAGTGTCAGTTCCAGGAAAATTGTTAGTGCTAGCGTCATTCAGGCTCAGAGCTTCCCTTCCCCTGGTAACTCTAATTTACCTCGACTTTTAGACGCAATTTGACGACTCTTCCACCCAACCCATCCGAGGCCTCACTCATTGTTCCGTCTTTCCAAGCTTCTTCAAGCCATCCGAGGTCTTATTTCTCGTGTCTTCGGATCCATTGATCGCATTGAAATTGTTTGTTCCGTTCAATCCGCTCTCAATGTCTTCCTAACGCCGGGATATCTGACCGTGTTGTTCTCGTGGCGTGTTTTGGTTGTGTCACGTCTCGTCAAAGTCGCGTGCCGTGGCCCAGTGCAAGCTCGGCTCAGACCAGCCCCAGGACCCGACCCCTCTTAACACCGCACCTACTCCTACCTGGTGCACGCCATCCATCAACCAACCATATAACGCCAATTCACCTCACTTCCTGTTAAGGGAGACCTGTGATACGGGAAAGAGCCTCAAGTTGGCTTGAATCATAGTTACCTACCCTGTTGTATTCAGCCTCGGACAAAATAGGCGTCACCTAGACGACCTATCGACCGACTACTTACTTATACTCGAACTCACTTATCACATAGAAATTCCTCAGCAGCCACCTCCACATAACATGGTCGTATTGAGGTTACGATAGGATTAGGAGCAGGACATTTTATATGGCAGCAGTATCTCTATCGCCCACACCATTCTCTCTTTCCCTTTCCACCATGTCCACCACTAGCAGACGAGTCCCTCTATCCTCCAACCAGAATGCTGCAAACTCACCACTTAGAACCTCTGCCGCTGCAAACGCCAACAGCTATGCCGCCAAGCAGAAACGCTCTATTGCCCAGATTCAGCGCGAGGAACAATATGGTCAGCCACCACCGACCAAGAAGCAGATGCTGGACACCAATGTCACCGGCACCCAGCGTCTGTTGAAGTCGCCCTCCCAACAACAGCCACGCGTCACCAAGAGCCAGGTCGTACTCCAACAGAAACGCCATTACACCGGGGCCAGCTATGAGAACAAGGTAGCGAGGGAGAGGTCTGGGCAGACGCAGCAAAACCACCGCCATCCTGTTGAGTCCGCTGCTGCCAAGATCACCGAGAAGGATGTCGAGGGGATCCTCAACTGGCAGAAGCACCATCGGGCTAGGTTCCCCAACATGGTTTTCTTCTTCGACCACGTCCCAGACGATACTCGTAGGAAGCTGACCAAAGAAATTGCTTCGCTGGGTGCTGTAAGTAAACTTGGGACGTTGCTGTTACCGGTACCACTGGTCGACTTACACTCTCTATCTAGCGCGAAGAGAAGTTCTTCTCTATCGATATCACCCATATAGTGACAACCCGAACCATTCCCCAACAAGGCGACAGGGCTAACCACCATGAGGAGAATGAAGTCAACGCTGAGAAGAAGGTGGACCATCACGTCCAGGAGCAGGACCAAGACCAGGAACAGGTACAGACCATTAACCCGTCACTGCTGAGCCGGCAGTCACAGCCGGCAGTAAAGAGGAAGCTATTCGACACGGAGCTGCGGAATCGGAAACTACCTGCGCAGAACCAGGATGATTCTTTCAGACGACCAAAGAGGATCACCGATGTCCTCGTACGTGCCCGGGATATGGGCAAGAAGATCTGGCCGCTGGACAAGCTGCAACGGATGCTGCCATTGCTTCTCGAGACAGACCCCTATGTCAGTGCTGCCATCGCCTACGGCCCCCGAGGTGCTACGGCCCAGTCGTACGAGTCCCGAGAGACTCAGGATCGTAACCTATTGCGGCTGTTGCATAACGAGCGCGTCAATGGGCCCTCCGATCGGGATCCTACCGTGGTTGCTCGGGAGTTGCACTATTTCAAAGGCCCATACATCTACGTCTACGACATGGAGGAGAAGCAAAAACCGATTATGGTCAGAGAGTATGAGAAGGTCGCCGACAAATCCGAGGGCGCCTGGCCGCAGTTCCGCACTGCTGCTATGGGGCGGTGCCCCTTCGTTGAGGACTGCGAAGCCAGGGATTCAAGGCCTCGCCCCAAGCCGAAACCGCAGGTCAGGAAGCCTGCCGCTGACCCCAAGCCAGTTTCTCAACAGCCCGAGGGCTCCTGCCTGAAGCCCGTTACGGGTAAGCGAACACTGAGTGAGATGGAGAACGCCCATAGCCGCAACTCGAGTGTGGCGTCGACGGAATTCGTGATCCCTCCAAAGCTAGTCAATGGCAAGATCGACTTCTCCGCTAACGCTTTCACCGGTCGTCCGACAACTGGCCGTATGCTGGGTGGTGAGCCTGTTGCATCGGGAGTGCAGCCTTCTCATGTGACGTCAGCTATCCGATCACAAATGATCTCATCTACCGCTGCTACGCCAGGTCTCATCACTGGCTTAAGCAAAGAAGTCCATGGGCTCCAGCGTCAAGTTTTGAAGCGGAACACATCCACTACATCTCAGGATACTAGCTCTAGGCGCAATGTGGAGACGAGTCTCCGGGATGACGCTTCGGTGAAGCGATCGTTCACCCTTGGCCGCACATCTAGCCGCAAGCTCGATATGGTCGACGAAAACGGCACGAGTAAGGGCGTTGCGGAGTCGAAGCCGGTCTCGCACACGGAGAAGCGGGCCGAACGGAAGACCGAGAAGAAGGACCTGAAACCTGGGTATTGCGAGAATTGTCAAGAGAAGTATGACGACTTCGATGAGGTAAGTTAAACACTATGTCTAGTCCTAATATGTATCTTTTTGACTAACAAGGGACGTAGCACATCGATAGCAAAAAGCACCGTAGGTTTGCAGATGACCCCGAAAACTGGGTAGAGTTGGATGAGCTACTCGTTCACCTGGAACGCGTGTCGAAGCGCAAGCCTTATCACTTCCAAGCTCCAACACCAACAACCATATACGACGAGGGGTACTGAGCATCATCTTCATCCGCATCTATTATGATAAATCACACTAATGGCACCCCGACTCGAATGCTTCCGGCGTATCGTCCTCGTCCTTATCGCGCCAAGATCTTCACACCTGAAATCAAACCCACGGCCTCATGTTTCGTTTTCAATCCTTCCCACGACACATTCGTGGTCCGATGATACCCCTTTTTCAAGCCTTTCTTTCGGACGTTTGGATCATGCTCCTCTCGTTTCACTTTAGCTCCAGCGGCCTAACACAGCATCGGCATTTTAACAGTTTCACCTGCATGACACGGCGTCCTGAAAGTTATTTTCTCTCTTTTTTCACGTCATTTGTAAACGATCTGTCGCATACGGGTTCAATGCATGCATCAGTGGCGATGGAGGCTCATTATTTCGTTTTATTTTTTTAAGATCTCCTTCCGGTACGGCCTGTCTGGCTGCGGATGGGTTCCTCGGTCTGCTTTCCCTCGCCTGAGGGTGAGCCGCGGCTCCGACGTGGCAGTGGTAGCATTCGGTCGGTTTGCTTGTGGCGGCCAAATTCTTCGCTCGACAGCATCAGCATCTCTTAGAGGATTAATGAAGCGAAAACCTTGTAGATGTACGGCCGGTGTGTCGGAGTTTGTGTGCATATGTAATCTGTATCCTATACGACCGGCAATTGAATTGAAGATATCGAGACCATTAACCTCTTTCTATTAGACAACTTCGTGTGATTCATGCAGACCATGATCAGCTAATATCAGTGTTAGGCATAATAAGGACGTTCCGCGCTCGCCTCTTGCATTTCTCCCAAAGCGACGATCTTGATAGATCGATGTTATATATGTTCTGTCATTCTTACAGTGTTTAAGACCTGTATCTTAAGCTAGACTTGAGGTCTTAAGGACCTACGGGGTGCAATAAAAACGAGGAATGAACGACACCTCCCGAACTAAGTTGGTGACCGGGTTCATGTTCTGTTAATAAGCTACGATCGAGACTGGCTGGTGGTGGTCGCCAAGTTATACAAAAGCAAGACAAACGGAAAGTGAGATCAGGGAGCCCGGGTCACATATGCGTGGAAATTTTCATTCAACAGTGCCTAGCAGTCCCTTCCCTGCGTTGCAGCAACGACATGCTTGCCAACTCCCGCGGAAGGCGTGAAGACTTCCACGACAGCCGGTGGAGTTACGCGGTCGATATGCTGAAATGGCTCTCGGCTTTCCTAAACACGGAGGGGCATAGAGCGCAAGTTCGCAAGACCAGACCAGAACCGGCCGTCTGGATGGAATTGTCTACATCCGCTACCATCCATGGGAACATCTCGTCGCTCACGCTACTCCGGCAACGTAACGGGTACATGTCCGGCGACACCACTGCGGTGGGGGAGAAATACGGCTTTCTACAGAGGGGGTGTCGTTGGTGTTGTCTAGTAGACTTCTGTGGACATGCTGTACGGACGAGGGTGGTATCTGAGCGCATGCTGCTTCGCTGTGATGTACTGACCGTTCGCAGACGGACTAGATGATATTATTGACAGATATTACCGGAACTCCCAGAACTACTGAAGAAGAGACGTTCAAAATGGAATGTATCTCTCTAGGGGACAGAAAATAAGAAGTCGTACACAAGCACAAGGCTGGAGAAGGATGCTCGACGTTGAAGGGGACGCCACAATCCAGCCACACAGCACATCTGAGTGAGGCTTGGGGCACCCCGCCAAATTTAGGCACTTCCCCACAAGGGTCCCGAGCCGCACAGGTGCGGATCACTCCTCGCATCTTATTAGCTTCAGCCTCGTTTGCAAATCACTCTGGCCCCGTCTTCCGCCACGGTCAACTTCCAGTCCGAGCTTTTTACACGCCGCGAAAACCACCGAGGATTCTCTCCCTACATGCAGGCTGAGCAAAATGGAGTACCCGGACGTGCCCGAGCGATCGCCATCGCCATCGCCCACCACCTCGCCGACAATCCCGGATCGGCCGGCGTCGCCGGAGCTCCCGCTGACGATGACGGCGTCGGCGGTGTTGACGTCACTGCCGCGGGACGCGAGTTCGGCGCTGGCGAGCGCAGCCGAGGAGTACTTCGACTCCCCAGCGCAGGACAGCAAAGTGGTGGTGCGCTTCAAGGCGGTGGGGTCCGCGCCGCAGCTCCGGCGCGAGGTACGCAAGATCAGCGCGGCGCAGAGGTTCGAGGCCGTCGTCGCGCACCTGCGCAAGGCGCTGCGGCTGGGCGACGCCGACGGCCTGTTCCTCTACGTCAATAGCGCCTTCGCGCCCGCGCTCGACGAGGTTGTCGGGAACCTGCATCGGGTGCGTTGAACCCCCCCCTTGGGTGAGATTTACGAGGGTCGCTGCGTCTGTTCTATCCGCCCGCGGGCCTGCTAACGATTGCTTTTCGTGGACAGTGTTTCAAGGACTCGAATGATCAGTTGGTCGTTGTCTATTCAATCACCCCCGCGTTTGGATAAGAGCTTCTAATGAGGCTACCTCTAAAATGCACGCCGTAGTATTCCCGAACGTCTGAAAATTGCTAACGCGAAAGCAATGATCACGCTTTCCCCCACTCCAACTCAAAACAAGTCCATATTACCAGGGGATGCCGGGGCTTCAATTTATTTCTGGGGCTGCCCAGTTCCTACTTCTCCTCGGTCGCCTTGGTAAAAGCCTCAAGCTCAGCTTCGGACATCGGATAGGTATGCTCCGGCGCAGGGTAATGGCGCCCCTTCACCTCGTCTCGGTAGGCCTCGATCGCACGGTAGCTTTCCGACCAGACATCCCCGTACTTCTTGACAAATTTAGGGAGGAAGCGACCTGGGGGGAAGTAGCCCGACATGTCGACTTGGACGAGAACCTGACCAGAACACCCGTTCCCAGAGCCGATGCCGATCGTCGGTATGGAGAGCTTCCGGGTGATAATGCTGGCTACCTCGGGCGGCACAGCCTCGATGACTGTGGCGAAGCTTCCGGCCTCCTGTACCGCCAGCGCATCCTCAAGAACGCTCAGGGCGCCGGCTGACGTCTTCCCCTGGACCTTGAAGCCCCCGAGAGCGTGTTGTCGTTGGGGTGTCAGACCTATATGAGCTAGGACGGGAATGCCAGCCTGGGTAATTCTCTTGATCGTCGGGGCCATCTCCTTGCCGCCCTCGAGCTTAACACCCTGGATGCGACCTTCCTTGATGAACCTGATGGCGGTCTGGAGCGCCTGCTCGGGCGATACTTCGTAGGATCCCATAGGAAGATCCCCTATCTAATTGAGGTCATGTGTTAGTGAGGCTTAGGGACGAGCGGTGTTCTCTATGCGGGCCTCCCCTTACCGTGAATGCTGCCTTTGTAGCACGAGCGACCGACCTGCAGTGCATCAACATCTCGTCGACCAGCACCTCGCTCGTGTCCTCCATGCCCAGGGCAACCATCGCCAGACTATCACCGACGAGCAGCATGTCCATTCCGGCGGCATCGGCGACGTGCGCGCTCGGGAAGTCGTGCGCCGTGATCATGGTGATGGGCTCGCCCTTCTTGTACATCGTCCGCAGCCTATTCATGGTCACTTTCTTCCTCGCGGGATCCAAAGGCGTGCCCAGTGGGGAATGTGAGCTCCATCGTTGCTGCAGAGCCGATGCTAGGGGCTTTGCGGCGGTTAAGGGGGCACAATGCCACCGGACGTCCCGATATAATGATCGCGCACATGACCTGAGCATGGATGTCGGCATGGCTGATGATGTATGTGCAAGTGCGAAAAGGCAAAGTGTAGTGAATGCACAGTTGTGTTCCGGTCAATTAATCGATAGACTAGGTTTTGACATGAAATTGAGGAAACCAATTGGGGGCATAATTCTTTCTCGTGGACGCGACGCCCGTTTTTATGATTCCGTCATGATGGTTTTTGCTGCGTATAATTGAGTCTCACCAGTTATACGTCACAGGGGTACTAGTCAGATATAGGGGACTTAGTCACGTTGTTACATTGGCTAATTGCCTATGCTACCCGCCGTGAGGCGGTAACACGTTAGCTGCAACAATTTTTTTAAAGGGGGGTTACCTCAGCTAGCTCAGGCCTCCGTGTCTTACCTCATCGAGATCGGCCCTATTTTTGAGGTTGTGGTTGCGCCTACGGGGCAGCCGTAACTTCAGTACCCGCTAACCCAATTGGAAAAAAGACCCACAAAAATAACAAAGCCTCAAATAAGGCCCGATCTAAAGATGCAAATTCTTGGCGCCGCATAGCACAGTCTTATACAAATTTTTTCAAAGTCTATATTGAAAATGCTGAATTATAACAGAAATAAAACTTTATTATAAAATAACAAAATTTATAATTAATTACAGTTTTACAAGCGCTTTTTAACCATAAATATAATTTTCCGATTGGGCCTAGTTTGGTGGAAATATTAAAGAAAAAAGGAGAAATTCTTAAGTGGCACCAACCTTCCAACCGGAACGCCCTGATGGCTGCGATGCAACAATTACCGGTAACAACATCTTGCCACGGGCCTTCCAAGGGTAGCTCAGCAAGGGAGAAGCCCGTCCAGCTATTCTTTTGTCCGTACGGATTGCTACTCTTTTGTCCGTACGGTTTGTGGTTGTTACGTCACAACTATAAGGGCGTTCCGGAGTTCATCCCAACCTTCTCACGGCCGCGACATAACACCCACAACCCGTATGGCCGGGAAGTCCGGTGCATGATGATGCAACCGGTAGTTGTGCTGCGGCAGCCATGCGGTGTTACGACCTTGTTCACCGTAGCAGCTCTTATACAGCTATAAGCACCAGAATGATTGCTACAAATTGCGATCATTCGCCGATCTCTTGCCCCTGGCGGTGCGGTATAAGGTGCAGCCATAACATGAGGGCGTTGCGGTCGCCCATTTCCCAGACTTAAACTTGACTATATTGGCTGCAAATTTCCAACCAAAGAAAATTTTTATAAAAAAAAAGAAAAATTTCCTATATGCATATTAGCTTATATTCGAAGCGTATATAAAGTATCAGACTTATCAGACTTATCAGACCTGAATTGGTTACGTATTATTAGTTTTTTTTTTCTTTGAATCTTTTATTTTTAAAGTAGGAACAGTACATAAGGAACGTTGCCAAGCCAGCGGGGCCTGGGTTAGCTGAGGTAAAATGCCACAAGGGGTTAATGCTTAGGACGGATTAGCGTGCCACTTTTTAAGCGCAATAGCTTTTCCCGAAAAAGGCTTTAGTGGAGTTCCGAGGTATATCGGGTAAACGGCGGGGCAGTCTGCAGTGGATCATTACCCCTTTTTACAGCGCTGGACTTATAACATCACCCCCTTTTCCACGCCCCACTGACCGCCATTTATTATGTCCAAAATCTTGAGGTTTTTTCCTCCTAGCCATCCGTTATGGATCGACATATAAACGCATCACCGCCCATAAGAGTTTGATCCTATTGCTGACATACTCCATGCGCTTGCCGATGTGACAGAGCCCTGCAGAAGATGGCAGGCGCAGATAATTCGCGATATACACTTTACGTATCGTGACGCTGTCTCAACTCTAGACCGGACATACTGGGTGGCGGAAACAGACAGACCATATCCACTATCGACGAATTTTCATTCCAGGAGCAATAGTGTTCGTTGCTGCATAAGCTGAGACCCGCATAATCTCTGGCATCCCCTTTCTACCTCCTTTGTCCTTGAAGGCACCACTTTCATAACATACGCAGTGCTTCAGTGGGTTAGTAGCTATCAAGATAGCATAGTAGTGTTCTTTGTGACCCAAATGCTCCTGTCAATGTTGTGTCATGATATCGCCGGTTATAAGAGAGTCCCAGTCCGCCCATGAAATTGCAAGCTAGCCTTCGTTTCTCCTGTAACTTTCCACCCTATCTCAAAACCACTGCATTAGAGCATCCGCTAAGTACTCCGACCTATTACCATGACTTCTTTTATAAAGCGGCTGCTTGCATACACCGACTGCCTAGAGAATGTCCCTCCAGGCCAGATAGTCCCCTTCTGTCACACTTACTAAGGAGCAGCTGCACAGCTCTTGAGGATATATTGATGATTGCCTTAGGAACTAGAAACGGTGATCCCACATGGTGTGGGTGATCCACTGATATAAGGCTCTAGGGCTCCGAAGAGGATCAACATTGTTCCGGATGATCCCTGAAGCTCTAGAGGTCTAAGGGGGGGCCCTGTTCTGCGACACCTTCATTCGTACAAACCGTCATCCTGCCGGCTATGGTACATGCTATGCATGTCGCCAAAGAAAAGAACGCGCCTTCCGGATTGCACATCACAGGAGAAATTACTTTGGCAACCCACCGGAGCCGCGTAGCTAGTGCTACGTCGTCTTAACTACGACAGCTGCGATATTACTCCTAGCGCTTCTATTCGTTCTGGCTTCTATGATCCGACAGGCCCGGCAAGAACTCTTTCAGAAGTGGTATGAGGTTTGCAAAGGCACTTGAGTCGTATCCACTAAAATTATACTACTTTAATCTAGTGTTCATGAGCATGAGGTCTGAAAATGTCAATATTATCGTAGTTAATGCCACGTATCATCAATTAGCAAACTGTTCATTTACAGTCGATTATCGGCAGATCATTTTTTAAGGGGGGGGCGCGGTTGCCATTGGCATGAGTTATTACCAGGTAACATATTATTATAGACTCGAGTTTGAAAACAATCACTCAAACTCTTTTCGGATACTATTGTTAGAAACTTGTTGTCGAGTTTCCCTGTAATCCTCTTCAGGTATTTCGTGAAGTGAATGCTGCTTGCCCACGGCAAAGTTCGAGTTTGGTGACACAGGTTGTTTAGTCGGTATTCAAAGCGAAGTCTACTCGCCTTTGGAACCCTTCATATTAAACCTATTAGCGACATACCTAGCAAACGACTGGCAGTGCGCACATCGGGATGTACTATTGTATGACAAATAACTTCTGAAGCCTCCCTACAGCCAAATGCAATTCTTTTGTAATATGTATAATTCACGGGCCTATCTTTGGCATTTTGTCTCTCGAGAAACCGTTGGTGAAGCTAGGCTGGAGAGAAAGGAGCTATACTTAGGAGAGAGCGCCTTGATGATATTTCCTCATTGCTGGGTTGACGGCAATACTATTATTTTCATTAGCGGCCAGATCACTTGATACAATGGCGTTTTCTTCATCTTTTCTTTTAAAAGTCAGACTTTCTTAGATAATTGAGGGGTTAGACCAGGAGCCTCAATCACTCAAAAAGCGGTGTATCCCATCTAGTCGGCCGCGACGTGCGTGACGTGCAAGAAAGATGAAGTATATACCGCTATTCCAAAAGCTATCCGATGGTAATTTCACATCATGTTTGCTACGTTATGACGATATCACTTGTTGCTAAGTGATTCAATATACCCTGATCTCGATACTCAAGTTGCTCTGCGCACCGATTAATTATCTGTGATTCGAAAGGATAGGGGGACTGATATGTGCCAAGGAATGTGTCATTAGGCTACGTTAGACTGAAAATTGGCCTGATGATCCTCTTTGTCAGCACCTAATTACCACATCGTGCCCGTGGCCTGAACCGCAAGGCACTCTGTAATCTTAATAGCTCACCGGAAGTCAAGTGTACATTTTCGGATTCATCCGAAGCTTACTGGTTCGGCATATTCATTATCTGAGAATTCCAGCTCCACAGTGCTCAAATCAAGAGGGTGAATCAGGCCGCTTAACCACTCCTTGGGCATGTTTTCCAGTTCGTGCAACATTTGAAGCAAGTAGGGTCCCAGTATTGAGTGAAATGGAAGTCTCCTTTTCTATATATTTAGCACCGCTGGCCTCCTCCGAAACGGGCTCTCTCGAAGTATTGTTCCAACTTTTGAGTGGTATTCTACGAACTTTCCAGTACCACTGCCAATTTTCAGCAACGTTCCCTATTCTGAGCATTACCCTTCATATTCGGCATTCTTGTTGGGCACACATATTAGCTGTTTATCTTAACCGGTACGAACTGGTTCGTCAACATGGATGGGGCTGAAAACCCTGCCTTGGAGATGTTGTATGCTCTTATGGAACACATCGACGAGATTCAACTTGGAGGTCAGGGTGGCCAGCTCCATATCATTCCCGGTAGTGTCGCCTTCCCGGCCACCCCTACATCGCGCTCGATCACGCTTTTGGTCTATTGGCAGCCAACAACAGGGGAAGATAGTCGCACTCTCAGTCTGTCAAAGCCCTATTTTAATACACCAGAAGAGATACGACTTCTGCACCCCGAGCTTGAAGAAACCGCCAGGTGTCATTTCAATTCTTGGTCCCTCATCGAGGATGGCTTAGCTGTTAAATTCACGAACCTGATATCCGACGATACGCTGCACAACTGCAAGGTAAGCGACTCCCTCGTCTTCCACACGGACATCAAAACATGACTTATACGGGAGATAGCTTGTCTGCAAGGACGGTCATGTATTAGGCTCATTTGCTAAAGCCTCAGATGAACTCACCAAGCGGGAGAAAGACGAGAAGAAAGTTTGGGCGCTTGTTCAACCTATAGAAGTCCCTACTGCTGACCAAAAGAAATAACCGCGAATTTTTTTTTCTTATGGTGGACAGCTGAGATTGGTCGGCAAGGTTGGCCCTGTCAGGCATGGCGCCGGCGCAACTGGAGCCTATGGTCCCGCAGATGTGATGTCCGGGAAGTTGGAACATTCCTTTTTTTTCTTTTCTTTTTGGTATCACCTTATACACTTTGGGGTCTGGGTGCTTCGGGGTTAGGGCATGGAGATCGCGGGCGAACGCCTGCCTGAGCTGCTAATCTGTTTGATTATAGAGCGTTCTAAACTATGCTGCATGTATGTAACTGATGACGTGGTTCCGCTATCCGAGGTGCTATATCCCTTACTAATTATTATTGGCGAGGAAGCTTTGCTAAGACTATCCACCCTTAGCTCTCCTTTTCCTTCGTCAATGATTGCTTCAGCCATAGTAATGCTGTAACACCGTGAAAGACAAGGGAAACAGACCGGCATGTAAGTTTACAGACAGGGTAGGTGGGAAACGAGATACCAGGATGCTGACTACAAAGATACGAGGTATCCACGACTTACATGATCCCTTAGTACGCTGAAACCAGTTTCATCTCCTACCTGGTGTAGTCACATAAGTTTCAAGTTTACACCAGCCGCAGAATGACGACAGAGGTTACGGAAATATATAATAAAGATACACACTGGTCAATGCTTTGATCGTAATGTACTATTGCTCCAAGGCTATCCGTTACATGATCATGTGAGCTCGTCATGTGTAGTAGATAATTAGAACTTCGAGCTTAGCTGTCTAAAATTCAAGTACTAGAGGAGTGTATGATGGTCGCCGCCTTCGCTTAAGCGCAAGCAACAACGGACAGTATAACTCATATGACGTAAAATGTAACAGGAGGCGGATCGGACGACACGCTAATAAGTCAGCTATAATTACTATTGTTCTAACACTAGGGCCTGACTCATGTACAGAATACCACTCGTCGTTCTTATTTAGTAACTAGACTAGATTGAGTTATTATAGCGAATTTCCATTTCTAAGATTCTTAATCAACGTCCTGGCTCGCAAGCCGTCCGACGGCCGGAAAATATAGCTAGAGCGGTGAGTATGCATCATGCCGGGGCTAGCTGGAGCTCAGATATACCTAGTGAAGTCATGGTATCGGTTCCTGCATTGGCTATCAATTCGGACTTATCCTATAAGCTTTGACTTCGTAGATGACCTCCTTTGGGATTTGGCGGATCATATCTTTGGTAACAATGGACTCCCACGATGCATGATGTAATCTCAAGACTCTTGATTTGCAATCCATACAAGTTACAAGCCTGCTTTCCTCTGGGCTTCTATCGACCGTTGAATGCAGTGATACCACTATAGACTGGGCAATCCTGTTACTATAAGAGACCATGTGGACTTCGGTGATCGTTATATTATAAGAGCCGGTTGAGTCAGACTAATATCTAGTTATTCGCACAAATAGCTCCTCGGGGTCAAACCTGTACAACCTTGCCGAAACGCATTGCAACGTATCAGTCCAGTAAAACTCTTTGAATGTACGAAGGATGCGTCGATATCTGTCCAATATTCCAATAGCAGCGTTAGACACACTTCTTATCTATTGAGCCGCTTAGAGTTATAGTCCATCCAGATCAACACTGGATTGGCCTTAAAAGCCCCAAGTATAGCATTGTAGTGCCCATTGCTTATCATGACGCCCCCGCAATGCCCCTGTCTCGGCAACCTCGGATCAGATCGCATTCGGGTGCACTCTTCCACCTTGGCAAATATCCAGTGCATGGCTTGTATCTCCCTATCCAAATCTTGTTTCGCGGCGCTCCTCGAGGATATAAATGCACCACGGTACTCATACCCATGCTAATGGAAGCTGTCTTGCGGACCCCTCTCCGGATCCGTCAAGCTGTAATCCTGGTCACAAAGCGGGAGGAAAGCAGCTCCTTGAAACCCATTCATTACCTGGGTGCTTGACGACACAATGCCGTCCGTCCGCCGCATTATACTCACAGTCTCGTCTGCGTGGCTAGCAGTCGCCGGCTTTGCAAACGCTCTCAGTTCTGGTAAGTGTGTTTATCGTTCTTCTTTTCATATGATCCCGCAAACTCTCGAAAATCTATGCAGTCAAACCAACTAACTGCCCAACAGTCAAGGGTAAGCCGTTTCCCAGCTTGATCGATGTCACCATCGATGATCTGCAAGATGGTCTCAGGAGTGGCCTTTTCTCCAGCGTTGACCTTGTCAATGCCTACCTGGCTCGCATTCAGGAGGTCAACGGCACGCTCCACGCCGTGACGGAGGTGAACCCGGATGCCCTGCGTATTGCTCGTGAGCTGGACAGCATGCGTGTTAATGGCACGAATCTCGGTCCGCTCCATGGTGTTCCTATCTTGATCAAGAACAACATCGCCACCAAGGACAAGATGGACAACTCGGCTGGGTCCTGGGCTCTGGTGGGCGCCAAGGTTCCGGTAGACAGTTTCATGGCGCAGAAGCTGCGGAAGGCCGGTGCGATTATCCTTGGCAAGACGAACTTGAGTCAATGGGCCAACTACAGGAGTAGCAACTCCAGCAACGGGTGGTCGGCACACGGTGGCCAAGTCTTAGCCCCTTACTATCCTAACCAGGACCCCAGTGGTAGCTCGAGCGGCAGTGGTGTGGCGTCCACACTCGGCCTTGCCCTCGCTTCACTTGGTACGGAAACGTCCGGCTCCATTCTCTCGCCCGCTCAGAAGAACAACCTTGTTGGTATCAAGCCTACGGTTGGCCTTACGTCCCGTCACCTCGTGATCCCTATTAGCGAGCACCAGGACACGATTGGACCTATAGCTCGAACCGTCAAGGACGCCGCAATCATACTGGAGGCGATTGCGGGCTTTGATCTCCAGGATAACTACACTCATGCCATTCCTCACTGTGGCAAGATCCCCCACTACGCGGCCCGGTTGGACGCCGAATACATCAAGAAGACCCGCATCGGTGTTCCCTACAACGTCCTCCCGAGCAGCAACACCTCTGAGGAAATGGTCGCCTTCTGGAGCGCGGTCGAGCTAATGCAGAGCGAAGGAGCCACCATCGTCGACGCAAGCTGGGCTGACGCTAACGCCCCTACCAGCGCCGCTATTCTGCCAGCCGACTTCATCTCGAACCTGGCATCGTACCTCGCCGAGCTGACCGTGAACCCCCACAACATCCGCAGCCTCAAACAGCTGCGCGAGTTCACCCAATCGTTTCCCCTCGAGCAATACCCAGACCGCGACACCGCCGCGTGGAACAGCGCCCTGGACCTCGGCTACAACAACACTGACTTCCGCTTCTGGGAGGCCCTGCAGATGAACTACTACGCCGGTGGCGAGGCCGGCTTGCTCGGTGCCTACGAGCGCACCAGGGTCGACGCTATCGTGATGCCCTCCAGCAATTCTCCCGGCTTCGCCGCCATTGTGGGCGCACCTGTCGTCACGGTCCCGATGGGCTTCTATCCGGAGGATACCGAAGTCGTTACCAACTCGCGCGGACTGGTCACCCGCGGCCCGAACATCCCGTATGGCTTCAGCTTCATGGGCGGCAAGTTCACCGAGGAGAAGCTCATCAAGGTCGCGTACGCGTACGAGCAGAAGTCGTTGGTGCGCAACAGGGTGCAGCCGTACATAGTGCCGGCGACCGAGATCGGTGACTTTGCTGGCTTCTAAGAAAGTATCCCGAACGACGCATGCCTCGGGAGGGTATATATGGAAAAGTCAAGGTAGCACAGGATGGAGTAGAGCTCAGCAACTATAAGTGAAAGCGCCCTACGAAAACAGTAATACATGCCATAGAGGTGGAGAAGTTAGAGTGATTCTGTCAAGCAGGCTTGAACACCCTGGTGTTCTCGATGCCATTGTGCGCTTATGGCGTGAATGCCCCCTTTGCCCCCTGAAGAATCCCAATGGCTTCGAAATAGTGCAATGACGGAGCTTCAACCACCAGCAAGCGGGCCAACGTGCCGTATGGTCTTTCCTGGCTTAAACATCTCTATTTGAGTTCCGAATACTTGACCCGGTTCGGGTTAGCATCAACACTTGTTATAGATCGTCGATCAAGGCTGACCAATGTGGCGCCGACATGACGCATCCCCTGTGACGTCACCCTTCTGCAGATCATCAACGTAACACTTAAACGTCGGCCCTACGTGGATTCATTATAAATATACAGTAAATAGGACGGTTGATCTCAGTTAAACCATATTCTCAATAGCATCCACGATCACTGCCTGTGTCTTCCACCCACGACACCAAATCAAACAAAACAACCAGCAACAGTCAAAAACCAACACAAAATAACAACACCATGGCCGGCAACTCCCAAGACAAGGGCGTCACCGGCGCCGCCAAGTTCGTCACTAGCACCGTCGGCAACACCGTCGGTGGGATCGGCCGGACAGTCGGGGGGGTCACCGGAGCTGCGGCCCGCGGCGTCGGGGACACGATCACGAGCGCCACCGGGTCGGCCGGCAAGCCCGTCGGGGACGCCATCGGCAGCGTCGGGACGGGCATCCAGGGCGGCGCCGACAGCATTTCGAAGGGCATCGAGAATGCCGGCCAGTGGAAGAGCTCATAGTCCTGAAGGTCTATATAAGGCTGGGAGTGGCGGGCGAAACTGGAAGCGAGGGACTGGTTTCATGAGACTTGTTCTGTCTGATACTATTTGGGACTGACTTGTGGGCGAGACGGGATTACGGCGCTGGACAGGGTACGTTGGGTCGACCGCTTAGATATGAATGCTGGCGTCTGATGCCGGCCTAGGGCGTTTATTCTTCACAATTCTTAAGCGTGTTTGATGACTCGGTTCGGACTGCGCTTTGTGAACTGGTACAATTAGACTTTACATTGTAGCTGAAGACGATCTGGTGACGAAGCCATGCCATGTACATTCGAGGACCGCTACCATTGCTGAATGGATTTCCTGACATCTAGCTTAATTTAGGGGGTGGGAAACATGTCGTATCTTCGAATTCGGGACGAATCACTAGATCCCCGGCAGGATATGATCATCACTGAGAGCCGTCAAATATATGAGATGAGGCATCAGGTTAAAATCCACGCGAGAGTACAGCCCGAATAGGCACTCTACTAAGTGAATGAGGTATATATTACAATTTCCCACATGTGAACCAACAGCATTGAGCTGCTGGAGAGACCGGACTTCTGCTGTCCATTGCTCTCTTATTCTTAACGTTAAGACCAAAATTAATTTCAATCCGCTCTTCTTTATCACGGTCGGTTAGACTACGTTAGACATAGGCAGCACCGTGTTTCCGGGGCAATATAGGTACACTGGTGGTTCCGAGAATGGCTACCGTCAGGCTCGACACCTACAGTAACAGAACAAAATAGCGAATCATTATTCATTGCTGTAATGCTTGTCTCCTTTTCTTTCCTTCTTGACATCGTCGAGTCACACTCTTTTAGAAGAACTTGCAGTCTTACCGGTCGTGGTTGATAGCTTTAGCAGCTGTATGAGGTAGGAGTTGGTTATGCGTGCGAGTATTTAGATCCAGCCTAACCTCATAGTGGGTCTATCATCCCTTGTTGGTCTAAATAATATATTGAGTCATACTTAACAATTGTTGCCTATGGCCATGTCTCAAAAGTAGTCGCTTCATATAGAGCTTTGTATAAGACCTCCCGCGTGTAAGACATCATATGCAGACACTACTCGCATCTGAGATTCACCTGATCTATAACCACTTCGGGGGCAAGGAGGATCGCCGCTCTTTATGATAGATGACTTCCCGCACTGGCATCTTTTCCCCTTGATCATGTGAGGAGGACCAAGAGCGGATCTGAGACATTGTGTCCATTAATAAGAGAGATCAATACTGTGCAGCAATATGTGCAAGAAACATCAAGGAGAATAAGAGGTACCACTTCATGACGATCGGTATATCAATATAACCTAATCGGCTTTCGCCTCCGTCAAGTGATAAGCGGCCATCATACCACCACAACGGAGCGTTGGTCATCCGGCCATTTAGCCCAGAACGCTATGGAAACCGGCGAAGTCGTGCCCTCCATCTGTCACTCTGCACAAACTCCATTCTTATTCCTTTGTCGGGGTTCCTCATCGATAATGTGACATCCATTGCCCGCAGTCTTTGCCACAAAATGTCATTGTGCATGTATAACAAGCGCTGAGGTCCTGCCTGATGCTCCGCATCTTTCCTAGCCGGTGCTGGCGGAGTCGGTCGAGTGCCAGTTCTTGGGATTCTTGGGATCTTTGCCATCCTTGTTCCTGTCCTTCTTGTCCTTCTTGCTGGAGGAGGAGCCAGATTTCGACTTATGCGCATCCTTTTTCTTCTTCTCCTTGTCGCCTTCGTACTGTGCCACGGTTCATGTTAGTAGCCGGGTCCTTCTGCATGACTCGGGGCGTTGTGCGGGAGCTGTGAGGGAGGCTTGTTATTGAGAAAGTTGTAGAGCGCTTGCACTAACTCCCCCTTTCTTTCTCTACAGATATCGCTGGAAAGATGGTGCTAGCGGATATCTGTGGAATAGGACAGCGAAATTAACTGCAGAAAGTGCTTACGCCCGAGTCCCCTCCCTCCTTGGAACGCTTCGAGGACCGTCCTTCAGTCTTCGGCATTGCGCTTCGTTGCTTAACGGCCTTGGTATAATTATGATTTGTTTCGTGGGTGAGAGTTTGTATGGTAGGCGGAGGAGTGGTGTATATTGGTAAATGCACAGAGAAAGACGAGAGAGGTCTCAGCAGGTGGCCTCGAAATATATAGTTTTCAGGCACCAGTCACTTGCAGTGGAACGGTCAGGAGAGCAGTCGGTAATGGGATATGGCTTAGAAAGTGATTTACTTGTCACCACCAAGAGAAAACAACCACTTGCTACAGTAGAGGACGATCAGTGAATACATGGTTGTTCATACCCACCGTGAATGGGGGCATTGTGGTATTGATGACCTGATTCACTGAAAACAATAATCGCTGTCATACTCGACTAAATTATAATATGGAAGCTAAATTCTCTCCTAGGTGTAGGGACATAGACTCGCTCTTGGAAGGGTGGGACAGCCGATGGCTTCGGTATAAGGTTCGTGAAGACCAAGCTACGTCGCATAACCTCGTCTCAAGTCCTTTATTTTCCCAAGTCTCTCATACCCACCCAGCTCATCCTATATTTAGCCACATTTTAAGATTGGCCATTAGTTGAGGACTTTCAGCTATGTGTGTGGCATTGTTCAAATGATCTCCTATTGATACTCTTAATGTGGTCAAACCAGGCGTAAACGGCGACCTCTTCTACAATTGTCCAGCAAGTATCGCGTATGTGGTTAATATCAGCGGTCGCGAAGTTGAGAGTTCCGATGGATTAGCGTCTTCAAGACCATGGCTGGCAGTTCCTAAGGCAGGCGCACCCCGGCCCCCAAAATCGTAGGATAGATATCCGGTAAGCATTTCCCACGATCTGTTGTTAGAATGACCAGCAAACACACCACAAGGCGAGCAGCCAAACAGCTCACCCCAGGTCCACCAAAACTCCCATGGGCTTCCGACCCGCACAGCCAGAATTCCACAGCCGCCACATCCGGAACGTGCTCCCTGACGGCATGCTCGACTACTACGACAGTGCCGGCGAGGAGCCGTACGTCTACCTATAGGGTACAGGCAGCAGGAGGCGCGTGTCGACGACCGTCCCGCAGACAGCAGCGGCTACTGGTGACGAGTGTGCTCGCGGCCGCTCCCGCCGGCCCCGCTGGCGCTGCGAGACTGGTTGATCTGCAGTCCCTGGCGACAAAGGCGACGGCGCATCCGACTGACGGCGACGACCGATAACTCCCGGATGGCGAATCTCGCAGTCAACACCCTAAAGCCCTTCCTCTCTTGCAGAAAGCGTGACTCCTTTGCATAGTGGTTCTCGACAAGGACCTGACCCTCCTTAGGCTTAGGTACTGGGACGTCGGTTTCGTGCTGCGTCGTCGAGCCAGCGTCTAGGCGTTATTCTGCTTTAGAAACTCATTTCGATGCAAAGTGGTCTAAAGTTGCGCTGTTCGGTACATTGCACTCGGAGGTCACCCTGAAATAGGGGCCAGGTGCGGTGGTTGTCCGAAATTCGGCCACTGTGATGCGCTGTTTAAGCCTTTAAAAGGGGAAGCGTTAGGGGCGCACTAAACGTCTTTGGACCTGGCGCAAGCCGGACTTCGAGGAGGAGTCTTCATGAGAATACCGAAGCCGCGACAGTGGGGGACAGTGGGGCTGCGGGACCCGGGGTCACATTCGAGCAACCAATTGACATAACTCCAACGGACGAGTATTCCGTACGAAGTATTCCTGTGAGATGTAAACTACATGTCACTATTTCAAGAAACCAAACTGAGAAAAGGCACCGATGGTAAGGTAGCTTTGGACCATATTGCCGTAGGTAAAGTTAATAAACCTAGATAGAGCCTTCCATGCTTCAGCTTCTAATGCTACGGCTCAGCCATGAGTTCCGACACAGGATGTTCTACGCGTTCGGTATGCGCGTACGTAACCATCTGGGTCATATGCAGCATTTAGTGTTACCAAACTTGTAACCGAAAATGTACCATGGAAACTAAGCCAAAAGTGAAGACCTCGCTAGCGCTGATAGGAATCACCTACAGCCGCTTTTGGCGCTGCCTATAATGGATATATTGTGCACAAT
Source organism: Monosporascus sp. CRB-9-2 (assembly GCA_004155915.1). Taxonomy (NCBI): domain Eukaryota; kingdom Fungi; phylum Ascomycota; class Sordariomycetes; order Xylariales; genus Monosporascus; species Monosporascus sp. CRB-9-2. The sequence goes on along the minus strand of QJOA01000141.1, from coordinate 66,857 downwards.
GTTCTGCGGAGAATCCCCCACCCATCGTTGATATATATAATAATCTCCTTATGGATAAATTCTAATGGCACTGGCACAAGAACATTATCTATAAATCAATGTAATAGCTGCATGGCGAACATGCTTAGCCTTCTGTTAGGTGCATACATATGCAGATACTACCTAAGCTCTACAGTAGGACATGTAGGAGTATCGGCCGCTGCAAACAATGTAACAACTCCGGACCGAACAGCCTCACAACTTGACAGCCAGCCCGCACTAGGCAGCCACATAACATAGCCTGTCCTCGTTTTAAGTTTCTTACTATGAATAAGTATCTAACAAAACAGCTTGCAGATCTACCTGGCGGTGCAAGCAAGGCTCCAAGCATGTAAGCAAGGCTCTAAGCATGTAAGCAGGGCTAAGTGCATATACATGCGATATATATATAGTTATATGTAGTACGTGTGTGGTAGTGATATCTGCTAATGTAGGTACATGTAGGTAGAGTTATCTCCTACTTGGTACATACCCGCTCTCTGCATATTGAAGCTACCTAGGTACATAGAGAGTATCTAAAATGGGATGGGGCCCCCCAATAGATATGCGCACTAAGGACACGCTTTCCTCGAACCCGGCTTAGCTTTCATATGGAGTGTCCAATGGATGGAATGGAGTCTGCCATACGTACGCAACTTACCCACATGTATGGTACCTGGGTGCCTGCCTACACTAGGAGACCTCGAGTTACCTTCCTTAGTAAGATCAGTTGGATGCCAATCTTAAACTTGGCCACCGTCTCTCAACTCAAAATATCAATTGGCAAGACATAGGTGACTGGAAGACAAGACGAGGAAGCCATCCATCCATCCATACACCAACCAATTGACAAGGCCGAACCCGACGAAGAGGGTACGATACAATACGATACGCTCTCCTAGCTCCATGTATCATCGATTGAACATACTATTCGTTGAATTGCATACTTAGTGTTAACCTTTTCTATTCCTACTACACCTTTAACTAGCTTTCCCCTTGCTCTTCTTTCTCCTTGCTCTGATTCGAGTAATGAGTTCTGTGCTCTCACCTCCTAGTCGTTTGTTTTGCCTTCCGATCAATCTTCGCCTCATCCTTTGCACCTCAGTCTCCTATCTTTTCTGACGCCTTTCTCGAATCTTGCCTCACCCAACGCGCCGTCTTCCTCCCTACATCCTTCAGTGCGACCTTCACCCCTCAACGACAACTACTTCTTAAGACGTGCGTGACTTGGATGGCCATGGAGAGATAGAATCCCATGATCTCGATATTGACGGATCCGCTCTCCGCCTATATTCTGGTATAGATTGATGCTCTAGGATCCGTCTCGATGAGGCTACGCAGCATATCCTCCCTGGAGGAACGTATAGCCTTCCTCGACGATCCAGACCGCCGCATTCTCTCCACCTCCCCTTCGAGCACCAGCAGTCTCGGGTCCGATTCTTACTACGATGAGCTATATGAGACCAAGAGGGCGTACATGGTGGGATTCAGATCTCCTTGGAATAGGCGGTTGAGCGCATGGCTCCGTTCGCGCCCACGCCACTTGCGACGTACCTTTCGCAGGAATCCAAGGTCCTGCATTCTGACCATTCTGAAACACGTCCTTCAGATATTCTGCGCACTCTTGATTCTGGTCCCCGTCTTCGCACCATCCTACAAACACCCTCCCGCTCACTACAAAGCATTGGAGTCGAGATGTCACGGTGGCAAAAACGCCGAGCCTGGCTGCGCAAACCCGCACAACGAGCAGGTCTTCATCAGTATCACCCTTTACGACGCCGGCGGGCGCTTGGCCGGCGGAAGATGGGGAGATTCGTTGCTCCAATTGATACATCTGATTGGCCACAAGAACGTCTTTCTGAGTATCTACGAGAGCAACAGCGGCCCCGAAGGGGAAAGGGCCCTGAGGTCTCTTAAGAGCAGGCTCCGATGTCGATTCTCTATAGTTAGCGACCCCGAAACCCCTAAATCAGACTTCCCAACCGTTAAATTGCCCGATGGCTCTCACCGTCTAAAACGGTTGGCTTTCCTCTCCGAAATGCGAAATCGCGCTTTGCGACCCCTCGACACGTTCGACCCGGAACTTGGCATCGTCGACTACGACAGGATATTATTCATGAACGACATTGCTTTCCGACCCCTCGATGCTGCACAGCTTCTCTTTAGCACGAACGTAGGGCCAGACGGCAAGGCACATTACCTATCGACATGTGGCCTGGACTACAAATACCCATTGATCTTTTACGACTTGTATGCGATGCGTGATGCCGAAGGGTTCTCTAACGGGCTCCCTATCTTCCCCATCTTTTCTAACGCCGGGCAAGGGTTGTCACGCGCTGCCATGCTCTCGGAAACCGATGCTGTTCCCGTGTCGACTTGTTGGGGGGGTATCGTCGCAATGGATGCAAGATACGTACAAAATCAAAATAAGACCTTGCCGGAGCCAGGGTTCCAAGACATCGGCAGGCACGTCATCGATCCCGCAAACCCCAGGAATGTAACTTCTCCTGTCCGATTCCGATACGAACCTGAAATCTTCTACGATGCCTGCGAGTGCTGTCTATTCCTGGCGGACGTAACTCAGGTGGCCAAAAGACAGGAGGCTAGGGAGTTGGGCGTGTACGTCAACCCGTACGTACGCGTAGCATATAAATACTCGCTGCTTGCCTGGTTGCCGTGGATCCAGAGGTGGGAAAGGTTGTTTACCATTCCCCAGGGCATTCTATCGCCCCTCTTCAACCTACCGACACACAACCCGCATCGGACTGTCCAGGAAGGCCAGCCATTCAAGGAAGAAATCTGGGTAGGCGAAGGTGATGCTGCCCATTGGGAGATGGTCGAGCGTCAAGGTCGAAATGCCATGTTCTGCGGCGTGAGGGAGATGCAGACCATCCGAACTGGTACGGAACTCCCTACCTCTGTCCGTTTCTGGAGCTGACCGTTTTCGCAGGAGAGCGCACCGACGACGAGAATTGGGATAACAACGATATCCCCAAGGGTCAGACTTTATATTTCCCGACGTAGGCTGGCTTGTCATCGCTGGTCATGAATTAATACAACGTATAAGCTAATACACGAGAGACGCTTTCGAGAAGGTTTGATTGTCGCTTCGCCCCTATACGCCGGGAGGTCCATGGCCGCTTGTGGAAGTAATGGGCCCAGCGAATTCTTGGGACCACCTGTCATATTCGCAACCTGCGTTTAGACCATCTACAGCCTCATTATCTTGAAAGCTCTCTGCGTGTATGCGTAGGCTTTCTTGGTGCTCGCATCGATTGCCTGCCCCCCAGGCACCTGGGGTGCGTTGGTACACTGTTATACGCAGACGGAGCCCAGAATGGCCTTTCCGAGTACGGTTGGAGGCGAATCGTCTGCTTCGTTCGGGCGGCCGGGAAGACCAACACATAGTCTTGACTGGTGATTCAGTACGAACGAGAAGACGGTGGGGTGATTAAAGCCAGCACGACGGGTTGGTATTTTTTCATGCGGGTCGACTACTCGTGGGCATTTCTGGAGTATAGGAAATATAGCCAGGTTTCCAGCTGGGGCGCTGCCGGACAGGGGTTATATAGTAGCAGCGGTGTGGATATCCTGGGGAGCAAGGCGTTGGTTGTTCTTTTTGTCCAGAGGTCGAGGTCGACCAGGCTCGGGCGTTAGCAGCAAGAAGAAATGCTTAGAGAGAGGGCATGGGGAGGGGACTCGCCGCATATAGACGACAGCTGCAACGGTCCCCGCTCTGTTCGGGTTGCTTCAGGAGAGAGACGAGGTTTCGTCAATATACCCACACTCCTGCTGAACAAAAATGTTCTTAGAAAAAGAGAAAAGAGTCTCCGAATAAAAAGAATAAAAAGCGGTTGAACATCCGCCTCGCTCGCGGGCGACTGTTTCTTTTTGGGACTGCTGTCGTGCGTGTGTTCTGCGGTCTTCCGGCGTGCTGGACGGATCGCGGTGCTGCCCCTACGAGCGTCTGAACGAATATGCCGGTCTGATTGCGGCGCAACTGCCCGTCTCGACGGGTAGTCTAGGCGAGGTTTGTGCTGGCATGATACTTCCGTACGCCTTGTGCCGCTTTGCGTCCCCAGAGCCGACTTCTAGACCATACCGTGTTTCCCGGGACGGCACACAAGGTCGCCAGGGGGTCGACTTGACCACCGAAAGGAGTTGGGCGGTCAATGGCTCTCCGCTCTCCGCTGCCCGCTTATTTAACGATTCAGTGACGCATACAGCCATATGTCGATTCGGTCGTTTATTCAATCATTACTACCTCATCCGTTCGTCCCCTTCTCCCTCGTCCATATAGGCAATGACTACTACCTCGATGTGCATACAGAACCACCAGACGCTCGCGTTCCGTCCCGTTGCCTTCTTCTCCCACGCGCATCGTCAAGCGGACTTTTGCGCACGCCGCCGACCGACCGGCCAACCAGCGATTCCTGACTCCTGCTCAACGCCGCTAGGTACACTTCTGTTCAACCGGCCGATTGCCAACTCGTGCCCCTGCGCCTCCATACCCCCCAGCGGACCGACACACGGATGAAACAACTGACAGCATGAGAGGGTGGGAAGTGATACGGTGCGAAGAGCCTGGCAAGAAAGAGACAGATACATGAAGCGCGGCATATACGTCCAGGGATGAGAGACAGATATAAGAGAACACGCGCTATCTAGACGTGCGATGCGGAACCGCAGTTTCGCATGCCGCCACTAGAAATAAGCACACCGAGGCCTCCCTAGGGATAAACCTGTCAGTGGCAAGAATCACGTCGCCGGAAGCTACTCTAGATCGCCTCTTCCGTCGTAGCCGTGGTGGTCTTGGGCTTGGTGGCCTAGTAATGCTGTTAGTGAACCATAGAGATGGGGCGTGTGCAGTGCACATGCGTGCACGCAATGCATACGCGCACGGCGAAATTTGGATGGAAGACTTACCTTCTTGGTCTTGGGGGCCCCGCCTTTCACTTTGGTTTCGACCTTCTTTGCGACGGCCCTGGCCTGATGGTTGATTTAGCATGGCATAAAGTGGGAAGGAGATCTAGTCCAAGATTACGAAGCACGAAGGCACCGGTCTCCGCTGAGGCGAGGCACAGAGCGATGGGAACAGACAATCACGCGATCAAGGAAAGGCAGGAAGTGGCAGACGTACCTTAGCACTGACACCGGGCTTCTTGGGTGCGGCTGTCTTCTTGGTGACCCCGACGGGCTTAGCTGCCTTGGTGCCCGAAGTGGAGGTCGCGGTAGTAGGAGAGGTGCTAGTCTTCGCCTTCTTGGGTTTGACGGTGCGCTTAATGGCGGGCTCCGTGTCGACCGTTTGGAAGACGCGTGGCTCTACGCTGTGTCAACATGCAGTCAAATCTGCCAGTGTCTCCTCATGCAAATTGAAAACATCTCATATAAATGGGCGAGAGGATTTGAAGAAAAAATGAGTCATACTGCTGAGATGTTAGTTCTGTGGAAATTCAAAGGGTAGTGGTGTTTATCATTCCGTACCTTGAGTTGCCGGTGGCGGATCGCGTTCCCTCGCGTGCCATTTTGAGACGGAGGGGAAATTGCGTGGTTGTTTGGGGATACGGGGGTGAAAACTATACAAGACGTTAGTGCGAGGTGTAATTTGGGCGACGAAACACCAAATGGGTTGTTGCGATCCGCGACGTGGACGGCAGAGAGAATGCGACTGGGGAAAAAAGGCAGAAGAAGAGGATGGATGAGCTGGCTCACAGTTTGTAAGGAGGGGAGGGTCTTAGTTCCTACGGTAATGCGACTGAAAGCTGCAAATCAACCTCTGCCCGGCGTAATAATGGAAGAAGATGTCCGGTTAATTCGTTTCGCAATTGCACTTACAGCTTTTCCAGATGAACTAGAACAACAGGCAGGTGGGAAGATGGGAGAGGTAAGAATAAAAAGAGGAATAAACAAGGGAAAGGATGGGTTGGGTTGGGGAGACGGATGGAGCGAGAGTGATAGACAGATTGATCTAATAAGTACCTGTAAACCAGGCCAGGAGGGTGCCCCTGCCAGGCTCGAATTGGGATTGGGAGTATGTATGTTTCGCTGCTGCTGCGTTGTCGTTGTTGACCTTTTTACTCCCTCTAACTCTACTTGCCAATGTCGTTGCGTCGTTGATCTCCGAACGAGCTACTTACTACCCCATGACCAAACATCGCGCACCACGCAACCACGCGATCACCCATCCCCTTACACTACTGCAACGAGCGGACAGGCTTGGAGGTAACAGAAACCAAAGTTCAGGGAAACAAGGCTGCGTGTGCCCTTACCTGATGCCTAGGTGCATTGGTGGAAGAGACAAGAGGTTGGGCGGGTATATCGACCATACCGCTCATACTTTTAAGCACACACACAATATTAACCCATATATACTTACCTTAAGTTCAGGTAGGTCAAGATAGCATACCGTCCTCCTCCCCTTCCACACAACCTTGATTACAATTAATCTCACTCTCAAAATCTCGAGTATCTCTTTTCCTTCTATCATATTTCCTTCGTTTGGCACACAGTGCAATTCACTATAGAATTGCCATCATTGATTCATCGGGCTGGCTAATTGGACTGCGTGACTCGTCTTCACCGCACCCAGTCTACTTACTACCCCTTGCACTTTTGTTTCCTGCCTGCCGCGCGCCTGGATGGGTAGATTGGATGGATGGAGCGCTTGATGCAGTAAACAGCCTAAGAGATGAAACCATTAGATCGAGATAGTATCGGCTAACTCCTTCAAATATTTGTGTATTTCCACAAATTGCCTCCATCTTTTCGTTTCTCTAGGCATGTATTCACTGCTTTTGTTCTCATCATTCAGTCTAATCCTTTCCCCTTCCCATAACCATTACACCAAGTACCTACTCTACCTATCATTAACTGATTCATCATCGTGCGGACCTTGTTTTTCTTTGGTTCAGCTAGGAGGACGCTGCCGAGCGAATCGCATCGTCGTTCCCATGTTTGTCATTGGAGGATTGAAGTTTCAACGTCCTTTGACGGGATCATTTTCACCGCCCTTCAGAAGCGCCAGCCGGATGCGACTCCTAAAATGTTACAATTCTAACTATCGCACGCAGGGGGCTACCTCCTCGCTGTGAGGGTTGTTCAGAGGCACAGAGGGTATTACCGCTGGATTTCTGCTTCCTATGGTGTAGGTACCTCTGCTGAGCGTCTCGCCACGAATCGCTACCACACCATTTGTCGTACCCTACTGAACCCAAGTTTACGGAGGCTTCCAATGCATTCACATTTCCCCCGTCCCTTTATCGTTATGGCTCGAAGAAATTAAGAGCAATCGATCGGCGTCAGGCAGGGTTGGCAACGGCAGCGCCCACGTCTGAATGCGAAATGTCCCATCGGGACACTTCCCCAGCATGTACGACTGCGTGAGCTGCTCAGTCCTTGTTGCTAGGCCGTCATGCGCGATGCTTGAACCGATTGAACCATATGACCATGAGATGTTCAGAAATAGTTGATGCAATGTTTTCCTATTTTATTGAATGCAGCGCGATGCGAATCTGAACTAGCATCGTGCAGTGCTTACGATAGTGCCAGTCTCCCCACGCTTCTGCTCAAAATTCACTCACTGTTGACTTTCAAATCTCGCGGATAGCATTCAATGGCAATACACGGGCACAGAGACCAGAGCAACTGCTACTGAGAAGTACGCCCGAAGTCCAACTGCGCTAAGCCACTTGAATGCAACGACGGTGAGAAGTAGGGATTACTCGGACGGCCAGTGAGTCAATACGAGTCGCCCGAACTATGATCGTCCGGTATCAAGTCTGGACGCTTCGAGGTTGGGACCTGAGGCTTGTCCATATACCACAAGGCGCTCGGTAGATGGGGTCGAATGTACGGTACTCTTCTCTCTAGGGCTACTTGTGCTTGACATTTTCTGACTACATGTCGCTCGACCTCCAGAATACAAGGGCGGTTCCCCGTACTGGAAGGAAAAGGGACATACGGGACTCAGCGCACCTCTAAGTAATCACGTGCGCGCCAGCCTGGGCCGTAATGATTATAGTCGCAGCTTCCATGTTCCTGTCAATGGGCGAGGCCACCTGCATTCCGATCACCATACCTCCCCTTCACGTGAGGGTCTGGGCGCCCTCATAGTCAAGGTCCCCTTCAATGCCAAGCGAGGACTGCCAATTGTGTGCCTACCTATCTCTGCACCTTCCGGAACTTGTTGCCTCTCGTTTAGTGAAAGTGGGTGAACACTATTGTGCCTAACGGCCTCTCAAGCTTCATCGACTCCTGTGTGAATATCAGATGCTTGCTCGTGTCTCGACAAACCAAGTGCCATACTTTCTCTAGCTCAAGTACCTTTAGGTTACAGGTTAAGTCGATGGATTTTCCGCCAGACCTTCCGCAGGTAGATGGTCTTTTATTCAATCTTCCGCCAGTTTATGATAAGTGGGATATTCCTACGTACATATCAAAATATTTTCATCCAGGGCCGGCGGGACAACAGGACTATGCCTCGGACGATTTTCTTCTTTAAAGGTCCATCCTGTATATATGTAGTTCTCCTAATACATCGTGGCTGCCGGCTTAAGACGATACGAATGAGAACACCTGAGATATTGCATGCAAAAGACTCAGCTGCATAGAACTTCATGGGCTTAACCCATTTCGCCTGTAACCCCTTTTTGCTCTAATCGACACCCAAAAGACTCACACAAGACTATGGTATCTATGATACTGAACAGCGACCGTCGCTTTTATATATGAAACCGATGCCTTCCAAGTCACCCAAAGACGCAAACGCGCAATAGTAAACAACCTACGAATACTCGAACTCGCTCAGATCAGTACCCTCGGCCTCCCTCCGGAGCAACTCAAGCGTCTCCTTCCACAGCTTCTTCTGTGCCTCCTCTCCCTCACAAGACAGCACGACCTTCGACACCCTAGAGCACAAGCGCGAGTCGGCGACCGTTATGTCTGCATCCCGTCGTCCAACCCGAGAAGCGCAGAAGGGGTGACTGATAACAGAAGACTACCATGGGGGCGAATAATCACTCACGGCCTAACGCGCTGCTTGCTTAGATACGCACCATGGCAACCCCCCACCACGCCAAGCCTCACCCGCGTGCCCGACCGCTGCTTCCGCCATGCACCAGGCGCGCTGCTCGGCGGGCCAGGCGAAGTGCCGGCTCAACCCCTCGGCGCCCAGTCGGCGCAGTGGAACGCGCTGCGGCAGTAGCCGGGGTTGACGGCGTCGACGACGACGTCGTCGCGCGTGAGGTCGACGTGGGCCGCGAGCGCGCGGGCCCGGAGCACGCCGAGCAGCTTCGAGAGCGCGTAGCGCCCGGGCGTGGTCTCCCTGCCGAAGGAGGCCGGGTCGTCGAGCCACGCCGGCACGCTCTCGTGGTCGTCCGACGATGAAAGGAGCGCCACGGCGCCCGCCGGCAGCCCCGAAGGACGCGACGATCGTCAGGCGAGCAGGCCCCATCGCCGCTGCCGCCCGCCTCAGGGGCTCCAGCAGCAGCAGCGACAGCAGCGCGGTGCCGAGGTGGTCGATCTGGACGTGGACCTCGTGGCGGGTGGCCGGGGCGGCGCTGTAGGCGAGGCGCCGCGCGCCGTCTCGAGGTCGAGCCCCAAGTTGGACCCCGTCACGAGCACCGTCTTGTCGTCGAGGCGGAGGGAATCGGGCAGCGGACGGGGCTTGTAGGTTAGAGGAAGCCGAGGTAACTGGCCATGATGGCTGGCTGACTGGCGTTCGGCTGCTGATGGAGGTCTTAAGTAGAATAGGTGGGGGCACTGTAGTTAGCTAGATGTCTCTAGGTGGCTGTCCCTAGAATGAGGTTTCATTCAACAAAGAACTCGACTAGCCACATTTCCTCCTTCCCCTCGTTCTATCCTCTGGGTACTTATACTGGTATTTTTTCTCAGGGTCCAGCCTACACTCGATGGACGGAACGCCTGACTATGAATCATCTCGGGGTGCTCCACGGGGCTGTGGCCCGGACTTAAGCGCGGATACCTACGTCGCCAGTCAAGATGGGAGGTCGGCGGTGGTGGGTACGCCGTTCCTGCATTAGGTTACGAATGGGGAAAGGGGGACTCAGCCTCTCAGGGTGCAGCAGCCAACGAAGGGTCACACGCTAAAAAGGGGCGCCGGCAAATGAGTCCGTCCGTTAATTATCGAAATAGTCTTCCCGCTCTCGCAGATGCGACCGTTCCACTTATTAACTCGCCTGCCCGCACCCTGCGCGTGGGGGGATTTCCGGCCGACGGTTGTTAACTCCGCAAGCACGGTGCCGAACCCCGGTGGGGAATTGCCGGTCCTAGATATGCAAAACCCGGTCGGTGGAGCCCCCGTATATCCAACATAAACGGTCTAGTTCTCCCGTCGGCCCCGTTATTTCCCCTTTCCCCTTAGCGGTAGGGGATCCTCATCCCCTATATGTATATTAGTAGTCATGCACTGCATCATATCATAGCACCGCGATACTGAGCCAAGACAAGTCTGAGGATGGACAGCGACAATTGATAGTTTCCCTGTCGTGACCGGCATCAACGCCAAAATGGATGATGTAGGTCTTTCCCTGCATAGTTGAAGCGTTCCATGTGGCACCTCGTCACGTGTTCTGGCCACGCAGTGCTCTACTGCACATGATTTAGCAAGCTCAATGGGTTCCGCAAACCACTTTCCGTGTCCGCTATACAGAAGAGACACGTCAAGGCGGCGAGAATACCTCTCGTTCACATTAATCCTCTTACAACGACCCTCAAAGCGATTCCACGGAAGCATCGTGGCATATTAACCAGTTCTTGATTTGGAATGAAGTAAACTCCACTTGGTCTAAATAATCAATGCGAAGACCCCATTCATGCAAGCGCTTCACTCCCGAATCCCCAAACGCCATCGCCCCAAGGACCGTTCGTCACTCCTTCTCCTCGTGCCTCCACCCCAGCATCCTCTCCGCCTTGTCCGTGGACCAGAAACCGCGGTTCCCGCTCAGGTCGCCCCGGATCTCTGCGTCGGGGTAGTACTTCCTGGCGAGCTCCTCGCTGGGCGTGTCATCCTGCGTCGTGTCGGGCGCGACGATGTTGAAGATCTGGCAGCCCTCGAACCGGGGGTTCGTGACGGCGAGCAGGCAGGCGCGAGCCGTGGCTGCAGGGCTAACCCAGCCCCAGAGCTGTTTGACGGCGGCGTCCTTCCAGTTCTCGGCGTGCTCCTGCTTCACGGGCCCGCGCTGCTCGACCTCGTGGATGCGCAGGCAGGCGATGCGCATGCCGGGGAACCAGTTGGCCATTGCGGCGGCGGCGACCTCGGCCTCGCGCTTGGCGAGGGCGTAGGCGTCGGTGGGGTCGGGCGGGTAGTCCTCGTCTATCGGGAAATAGGGGAACCGCAGCGGCTGGTTGGCGTAGGCGAGGCCGATGGCGTTGACGGAGCTCGCGTAGCAGAAGCGCTTGATGCCGAGCTCCCCCGCGGCGCGCAGGCCGTTGAACGCCGAGTTGACGTTGTTGGCGTGCACCACGTGGTCGGGCTTGCCGACGGGATCCGGGATGGCGGCGAGGTGAATGACGGCATCGCAGCCGCGGAAGGCCTCGACCACGGCGTCGTAGTCGGCGGCCACGTCGGCGACCACGAGCGTGCTGTTGGGCGTGCCGTCGTCCGGTTCCTCCGTCCGGTTGACTTGCACGGTGCTGTGGCCCTCCTTGGCGGCGAGCTTGACGACCTCCTTGCCGACCGTCCCACGGGCTCCCGTGATGGCAATCTTCATCTTATTGATGGTGCTGCTGCTGCTGTATCTTAGTGGTGAGAAATTGGGCGCTGCTGTGGTGAAGCTCCGGGACGAAGGTCTGATTAAGGATAAGCTCCTGATCAGGCGTCTCATTTTTTGAAGGACGGAACTATGATGGTGACGGAGCTCTTGGCCCTTTTAATCATGAGAACCCCGGGCGCCCGGTATGGTGGGTAAGTACGCGAGTATATAATGTGTTCAATGCCCATTGATCATTTAATTCTTACTGATGACGTCGTGATGAGGTTTTCTCCGCTCACACTATCATAATTGAGCTACGCAGCATCCAAGTTCCGTAACGATCATAATTATACGCCTTTCTCTTCACGGATTACAGAATAAATAAATCTTACGTTCCCGGTTTTATAGTGGAATAACTATTTATTCTACTACTACTATTATTATTATTATTATTATATGTCGCCCCTTTCCGCTATTTCAGCTACTAGGTATAGGATTGCCTGTACTTTTATGGCTACACTAGCCCGACCAAGGTAGTGGTATGTATGTATCTGCGTATAATAGGTGGCTAGTAAACCTAAACATCGGATGTAAACCGGAGGTTCTTCTCCTTTTACTATCGTCATCCTCCCTAATTTAACTACGCGTAACATCTTGAGCCTCTTAAGCAAAGCGTCATGTCCAAGTACACAAGGTTGCTTGTATGTAATGTTTTATGCACCTGAAGCTGCTGTGTAGAAGGAATGGTGATGTCATCGTGCTAGACCCCAACTTGAAACCCTGCATGCCTTTACTAGAAGCCGCAGTGGATGTCTGGTCTAAACCCAAAAAATCAGCGCCAGGAACTGCACCCTTGTACTTACACATGGTAGCTCCAGTCCCCAGCCTGGGATCCCCGCTGACAGGGCTGTTAGCTCCCGCCCCTATTCAACCTCACTCCATAAACTGAGTGGGATTTCTCCTGACATAGAACAGTATATTAGCTCGACCACCGAAGTATTATTATAATCACGAAAGGGAGTAATTGAAAGCTCTTATTTAGGACCAAGAAACGAATACATTGATTGACTACCCACGAGGTGTGTTTGGCCAGACTAATGGATCGTAGTCACTGAGCGAGGATAATTCATCGCAGACAAAAGCGAATCGCAAATTCCCACAAATGAACTCTGCTAGACTGACTGTGCTGAGAAATTCAGTTGAGCCATACTAGACTTCGCCGGGAAGTCGGATGAGCCCTGCTTCGATTCATTCGAACGTTAGAACTGTTACTGTTGGCTGTTAGCACTGACCGTTCACGTGGCTCTGTAAAGGGGTTACTGAGGAGGCCGTCGGGAATATAGCCGCCATAGCCATCGCCGCCTTCCGCAATATCTGCTTGGCGGGTCCAGGCAGGCTTCTTCTCGAGCCACTCTCCTCCCAACCACCTCCGGATGTATGTATCGGAAGGCTTACGTTGTTTCGACTGGAAGGGGACTAGCTTCGAGAAGCTCTCATCTGGGTGAGTGACGGTGCAGCCACAGGCTAGGACAGGAATGAGCCTCTGCTGTCGCCCTACGTCTCTCGACATGATTTCCCAGAGGCGGTGAGTCGCAGCCATTATTTTGAGTTCTGTGCTGACTTCCTTACCAGGTACAGTGGCGACCTCTTTACTCCTCGACTTCGGAGGTTCGTCACTGGCGACCTTGATAGCTCCCTCGCTACTTAACCTGCCAAGCCTCTGCTTGTTGCGCCGGACATTAGGCATCAGATCCGCGCAAACCTTAGGCTCGTGAGGAAGACATTGTTGGCAGAGACCACGGGCGTAGCCAATGTCACGGAAGAACCAGACACGTTTCTGTGGCAGAAATATGGTGACACTCAGATTGTGAATGGGAGCGTCGCCCCATCGCTCGTAATAGAAACCGCCGTTCTTATCAATGTGGTCGAAATAGGCTTGGTGCTCCTTGCTGCGGAAGAAGTCCAGGGATCCAACCTCGAAGTTGGAATAGAGTCGGCAATTGCTGTACTCACGACCAGCTAATAGAAGTCGAGTATCAACATCCTCCTCGGCAACATCATCCTCTTCTTTAGAGACACCGAACAACCAGGAGATATGAGCTTCGTCATCCACCATGTCCATGTTAGCAAGTACGAATTCCCTAGTTTGATCCCGGAGTGAAGGGATAGCCCTCCGATCCTCGAGGAGGGCAACGTTCAAACCGTACGCCATGTCATTGTCCCGCATGAATCGGAATACATCGTAATTGATGTCACATTTGTATTGGACCTGTGCAGCACGAGTTAACCGAAGTTGGTCATGACAGTTAACGGGATGAATTCACAAGATGGTGTCTAAGACGAGAGACAGAGGATGGAATGTTCACTCACACCGGTTTCAACTCTCCAATAGTAGTTATAGGTGGCCAATCGCTTCTCAAGGGCAAAGGGCCCAGAGCTCCATCGACACATATGGTGGTAGCTCTCCAGCCAAGCCTTGCCGATACCGATGCTACCTTGGAACTGACGGCCAACATTGAAACGCGGCTTGTCAATCCATGAAGGAATTTCCCAATGATCAGGAGGGATTAGCTCGAAGTAGCATTGCGAACTAGTGGCGTTGGTCACGGCGGCCTTGAATTCCTCAGTGAATTCCTCATTATTGAAGAAGACCCAGTCGTAGCGATGGGTGACGCGACTGTTGAAGCGAGCCTCTATCTGGGAGATGCTGTCGAGCATTTCCGCAAGCTCGGAGCTGCGAACAAGGGCGACGAAGGCGGCCTTGGGTCGAGTAGCCTGGAGGGACAGGATCTCTTCGCTAGACAGAGAGTCGACGGTGATGTGAGTGTTGTCACGCAGCCATTGGACGGGCTTGGGCTTCGTGGACTCGGTCTCAGCGCGGACAACGGCAGGGAGCTCAGGAATAGGAGGGAAGTAGGCGTCGACAGGCGTCACGTCTCCGAAGCTAAGGCATTTCATATCTCTGCGCATGGCCCAAGCTCCGCTAAAGATGACAAAGGCCAGGACGGCAAAGATGGAGAGCTGGCGAACAGAAAAGCGACTGTTGTTCCCAACAAAGCATCATCAATAAAGGCAACACTGGTGGGAAGAGAAAGCTACACTCACCGAATTCGTCGTGCCAGGAGGGCCCATCCAGGCGTTCGGTTGGCATTGCGGGGTCGGTCCTGCGGCTCCTGCGATGGAAGGAGGCTGTCCTCCCTAGCATGGACAGCAGCGCCACTGGTTCGTGCCTGACCACGGCCCGAACCAGCCCACTGGGTGGACGGCAGCAGAGGGGAACGGGTACCCTGTCCCCCCCCACTACCAGTAGCTTGGTGGCGCTGGTATGGAGCCGACATGCTTATTGGCTGGCAGCAACAAGGAATGTTTAATACAGACTCAGTCGTAAGATGCGAAGTATGAGGATGTAAAGGTGAGTGGACGGATGGTGGAGGGCGTGGTGGCCTAAGAGAAAGAGAAAAATATTTGCAGAGAATTCAGATATTTTGAGGAGATGACTTTGAAGTTGGGGAGGGGGAGAGTGTTTCAGGATGTTTGTGAGAAGAAAACAGAGGAAGGCCCTTGGCAAATATGAAGAAGACCTCGATAGGTATCCGGAATTGGCAATATCTGATATGAGATGGGAAGTGTGATCAGACGCATGTGGCTGCCCTGACGGAGTAGATAACCACGTGGAGCGCAAGGTATCGAATTGTAGACATTCAAGCGGTAGGGATAGCGAGTGAGTGCCTGACATGCTCCTGGTTGTCTAAGGGGGTTGACCGGCAACAGGCTGTTGCTGATAAGTACTGCCGTTGTACCTTGACACTTGACGGTATGGACTGAATACAGGGAAATGACTATTATAGTAATAAACCGCCTTATATACTAAATCGCCTAAAGGAATACGACTTCGGCTATAGTCTTGTGTATGTGCTATAGAGCTACTATTTCCCTGGACTGGCAGGGCGCCTGGGGAAATAATGACGGGGCAACCCCTATTTGCCCAGGGATACGGAATGTACTCCCAATACTAATTTACATGGATAGATTATTGTCCTTTAAATAACACTTTAACCTGGACTCAGGCTATCAGGCTTTGTGGTTCGTAGTTGGTGCTCTCATCTCCTGTAATTCTGAGCCTCAATGTCTTGTGTAACCAGAAGCTGCGCGGCTATATCACTATAACCGAGCTGGGCGCTGGGATCACCTGAGATATTGCATAACGTGAATGTTTGCTTGTGGTGGGCCTTGAAATTCATTAATGAGAAGTCAATAATGCAAAATCTCATTAACTCCGCAGCTAGGGCTCAGATGAGTTATATTACACACAAAGGTCATGTCATGGCCGACAGTGACTGCCACCGGTCCGTCATATGCAGGCCTCATTCCAGCCCCAGTCCTGATCCCATGACGCCGTTGCCCCCTTCCTAAATTAACTCCGTTTAGGACTCAATGGCCATAGAATCTCCATTTTCATCGTCCTCGTGTGTGAGGTCGAGGATCCGCGCGTATTGTACAGTGAGGCGCTGAAGCTCTCTGAATTTTCCTGTGCAATTGTCAGTACTATGCTTCTTGGGTTGGTGGTCATTGGGGAGATATTATGTACCAAGGATCATAACCACTCCTTTGAGCAATTCTTTTCGGTCCCATCCGCAGATGGTTTCATCTTTGCTGAACCAACCACTGCCTCCCCTATCGTCCTTGTCTTTCTTATCCTGCAATACTCCGCCCAGCAAGAGGTTAAGGAGCTCCTCCACCTTTCCACGGAGGCCTTCCGCTCCAATACGCTTGGCATACATCAGCAGGTATAACCGGAACTCATCCTTTGAGCCAAGCGATAATGCTCCCGCAATGCGATTCTCCAGGTGAGCAATGCTCACGGTCGACTCAAAGGACTCGAAACCGTCCCTAGACAGTAACGCCTTGATTAAGCGCTGCAAGGTATATGCCCTACCCTTGAGCAAGAACTCATTAGTTGTATGCCTCTCGAGGTAGGGTATGATGCCGGCAGAGACGGTTGCTTGGTCACCCTTTGCTTCCTCTGTCGCTGCAGGTCCGACTGCTGTGGTCTGCAGGGCGCTGACCGAGGAATCGTTACTGTTCCAATATTGACTGCCCACTGCCCACCACGGCTCTGAAAGACGTTGCCAAGAGTACATGCTATGTGAATAATAATATCCGTCCCCATTGGTCAGTGTTACCACAACATTGCCGTTGGAATTTAAGTGGGCGGAAGTGACACCGGGCGCAGGCGTAGCACCATGAGGGTGCAAAGAGTGGATGGCAATATCGAGAACAGGCGCTAGCGACACCGGGGGGTGTGGCGAGGACATTGTATGAATGTTCCAGACAAAGCACATGCCGGCTGCGGTAATACATAGAAGCCACCAATCGCGACACTCGAGAATGACTGGTTGAGCTTCTAATAACATGGGGTTAATCAGACGGCGGCCGGCTGGGGTCCAGGTGTGCACGGTAGCGTCCTCGCACGCAGCGGCCCAGAACTTTTTGTTGCCAGTCACAAGAATGACCGCTCTAGGAAGATAGTCCTGCCATAATAGAGTGCCACGCTTCGTTGCCGTGATATGCGATGGGTCCCTGACCGAGGGGGGATTCTTAGCCTCCAGGATAACGTTCTCTGGCACTTTTGATGCCTCCTCCAAAGTCGTATCTTCAAGAAGGACGCCTCGTTCCAGAGGGCGTAGAATGTGTGACCGTACTTTCGGAACCGCAAGCCGAACTTGGGAGACGGAGATAGACGGGTTCAAAATTGCGGGTCGAAGATATTCGGGCGTCGGAACCAGACCATGCTGTTGCGGTTCCAGTGTTGCTGGTTCGAGGCCATCAACGCCGTTTAACATGATGGGCCTTGCGTTTGTCGCCTGTCGTTTATTGGAATGTTCCTCTTCGCCGTCGCCTTCAAAGACGGCAGCTTTCCGTTTGTTGCCCAGGAGCATAGCTGCCAAACCACCTTCGGGGAGACCGTCGTAGGGTTTGGAGAGATCCAATATCGTCTGAGGCGCATCATTCTGGGCTGTTTTCGAGGAATTCGAGCCTACTAATTGAGTCTGAGGAAGTGAAGATTGCCCGGTACCAGATGATGAGATTAACATAGGCGCAACTCTCTTCTTTCCATCTTTGGTAATGGTCACTCTGGATTTCAGCTCATTGACACGTTGGGCCGTCTTATCAGCTGATTCCGGCTCTGGTGCCGGCACCACCTTCTCCTTTTCAGCCTCGGGTTCCGCCTGCCCGCTGGCTGGGACTTGATTGGGAGTCGCTGTACCTGTCTTGGCCCCGTTCGTTGTAGGCGTTCCATCTTTGGGGAGTGGGTGGAAACCGCCCATCAAAGCGCCCATCCGTGATTCTGCACCCTTGCGCTCGCCCTCTTTACTGTGGTTCTCCAACTGGAGCCCGTCCACATCTTCGGCGATGGCCATGGCTTTCCGAGACGTACCGTACTTGGATAAGGCTTTATCTGTTTCCTCGAGGTTCGCTACCCAGCCCAGCTCGCCAGTCTCGAATTTGGCGCACACAATGCCGCCATCCAAGCTGGAGGCAAACAATGTCTGACCATCGGGTGTCCAGGCGAGGTCGGATATCGACTTTGCCGCCAGGTCCTGGAGAATGACTACCGGCCTCGATGTATTCGTGTTCCAGATGCTCAGCGTCTTGTCTTGGCCAGCAGATGCTATCACTGTAACCAGAGAGCCCCCGGACGAGTGGCCGTTCGTCATACCATTTTCCGCAGGCTTCTTTGTGTGAAATAGTCTTGGAGAAAACATACAGACCTCCGTCGGGCCTTCGTGACCAATCAAGTTGATCTCACTGTCCCATCGTGATCGTTCGATAATTGCCACAGAACTAACTGGTCCATTAACAGCGTTGGCAGCGGCAATGTGGTTACCATCGGGCGACCACGAACATCTTCGGAAGTAGGTCGTCAAGGGCGAAGACTTGAAGGGGGCAGATATCGTCGTTTCCAGGTGGAAGTTGTTGACCATGTCGTGCTGGGTAGCATTGGGCGCGGGAGAAGTAAATCGGAAAATCTTGATAGTCCGATCGTCGCTCGCCGTCGCAAAGAACTTGTTGGCAGGATCGAAGGTGATTCCCTTGACGTGGCTCTGATGGATCGAGAGAACCTTGAGCTTCTCGAAAGTATGGCCCGACCAAACGACGATCTTGGAATCCAATCCGACAGAGACGAGGACTGAACCATCGTAGGACCAGGCGAGGTCTTGAACATCATTGTCGTGTCCCACCAAACGTTTATACGTCTTCCAATTCTCGACTGGCGGCGGTTCATTGGTGCCGAAAGTAGCGATGGTCGGCGGGCCACTTTCGAGTTGATATATGCAGATGAGCTTGTCGTCGGCGCCCGAGGCGAGATAGCGGCCATTGGGAGAGAATCGCACGGAATGTATCGTGCCGAGATGATGGCTCATATGACACAGCTGTTTCGGCTTCGTATAGGAACGGTCTTCGGCATTGTAAATGGCTTCGGTGGACCATACTCGGACATGACCATCTTGGGCAGGGTGTTAGCGAGCGCATCAACCATGTAGGGCGCACATCATCGTCGTCGCAGACAGCAACATACCGCCACCTGCTGTGGCCAGTCTCTTGCCGTCGGGCGAGACATGGCAGCTGTACACTTCGAAGTCTTTATGCTCGCCTGCGCAAACCGTTAGTCAAGAAGCTAATCCATCTCGGAAGTCACTTTACGGATGTGGGACAATGAAAGGAAAAGATAATAAATACCTTTATGGCTTAGCCATGATGGCTTGATGATATGCATGGTGATTGGGATGCTAGAGCTACTATTCGCATGACGGCATGAGGTTGGTGGCTTTGATTCTGTAGGGTATATTGACGACTGTCCGGTAGGCGGAGCTGTTACTCAAACTGATAAAAAGTAGGTAAGTTAGTTAGAGGCGGGATGCATGGTGAATGCGCGTGATGGGCGGAAGTGTCGCGACGCGGGCCGAGCTAAGGTAATCCCCAATTAGCGACACCTACCGACTTAGGTTGGCGCTGCTACGCCGGTATGTACTGTGTTTGTGTGATATTGTGCGGTAATCAGTCACAGGCGCATTTACAATGTACCTAAGTATCTAAGGTAGGTATCTATAATAAGAAACAGCCACCCCAGCCACATCAAAAAGCATTTTAAGGCTGGCTAATAAAATACAAAGAAATAGATGAAAAAAAATATTAAATATAATGTTAATATCAAATTGTAAAAATTACCTAATGTAATGGGAATATAACTCAGTTATACGTATCCGTTTTTAATATATAATGTGCTTATTACTTTCTTATAATTCATTTCCTCTAAACGTCTTGCTCTCTGTTGTTTTCTAGGTAGTTTACCAAAATCCCTTCTCGTCATTTTAGACCCAGAGGACATCTCATCCGTCAAACTTCCTAAAGAGTGATACAGGGCTAAGGCTGCATGCATCGCAGCATGGGACGGTATATAATATGGTGCTGATGTCTATATAAGGAGGCTTCAGGTCCTAGGCTATTAGGATAGCTCACCATCCAACTTCATACGCTTATTAAATCCCTAGACACGTTATCAGGAGCGGGCCCGTAGCTAGACCGGTTTTGGCGAAGACATTTCCACGATCGTCGACGTTATGGCACAGGAAAGAAGCCCAAGGACTTGGCCGCATTTACGAAACTCCAAGTCAAGGTGAATATCGAGTTAGTGGGTGAGAATGAAGGAGGTTGTAGCTAGAGCTTCATTGGCTACCTACATATGGAGGCGTAGCGTCTAAGACATCGCTTACCCGTGGCAATCAACCACCATAACAGTCGAAATACCTCTTTCAACTAGCAAGAAGCTAGAATACGTTGCGGAACTCGTTCAAGGAAGTAACTGTCTCGCTACTCAGGCATTTCCCTACCACCTCTATATCCAGGACCAGGTAGGGCTACGGCAAGCTTCCTAAGACCGGCTCAAGTAAATTCGTACGTCCTCGGGGAATCCTTGCATTGTGGACGCAACTTGCGCTCAGTAGTGTAGTCCTTTCACCGAGTAGAGGGCCGCCATATCACAAGGCTCAAAAGTCGATATACCCAATAAAGTCGGGTATAGAATGTATCACCAGGTCAACCTCGTCTTCCTAAAGAGTGTATACAAAAGAAACATTCGTGTTCTGGGCTGACTTGGTGCCTCGCCTGCGCGGCCTCAAGCAGATTTGCTCTTTCCTTCTTCCTCTTTTTCTCTGTTCTCCCGTTGAAGATAACCCTCCGCTGGGATAAACGAGGAGGTCTGCTGGATTTCCCATTTGCTATAATAGGAAGACTCACTCAAGGAGTCGGCGTACTTGAACTTAGTCGGCTGCACCAGATGTGGGCATTCAAAGCACTTCTCCGGATGTCCGAGATTGCAAAGGACATAATTAATCAGAGAAGCTTGCATTCCGTGTATTCGATTATCTGGACCTAGAAACCAGCACACCGCAAAGCATAAAATATCGCTTCCGGTTAGGCTTGTACTACTATGCCTACTACTATATGATATATCCAATGCCCGTAAATTGTGCTGACAACCGATGCGAATCACGCCCCTCTCGCTTACCTTCTAGGGACTTCTCTGTATTCAGCGCGAGATTGCGAGTCTCCTCGTGGTGTTGTCTTAGCTTCTGCATCTCAAGCTTAGTTTCCCTTGATTCTACTCGAGGTATGGCCAACCGATCTAGTCGATTTCTGGTGAAATGTCTCTCATACATTTATTCCAATACCTTTAGAGTGAAGTCTGAAAAACGTGTAAGGGCAGTAACATTTTCCTTTTGACTTGTCATCGTAATACCATGCATCGGCCCGACAGTTCCTTTATAAGTTGTTCGTAGAGACCAATTCCCTCAGTGTCAGGAAACAACTTGCCAGCCCAGGAGTGACAGGCTAGTCACCGTGTGGGCAATGAGAGGATATAGAGGTTATAGGGATCAGTAGGATTTCGTTCCCCACCTTCGATATATCAGAATAATGGGAGCGGTGCCATCTATATGCAGGCCCTCTTGGGACTTTCCCACTATGCACCTAACAAAGAGAGTTCTGATTAGGAAGCAGTCATCCGCATTTTGACGTAGCGACTTGCCTAGAACTGGAGCCTAAATATTCCTTAGATCAAAGAGGCATGCTCGGATATGCTAGAAGGGAATATCCAGGACAAGACTATAGACTATGACCCCCAGGGAGAGCTTTGATAACCACTTGGCTCTCTGATCTGTTCACGTGACTTGAACTTTTCCGACTCACTTCAACTAAAGTAACTGGGGTTGTTCAACCGGCGTCATTTTCAGCGCAGGCATAGCGAGATTTCATTGTCCTAGCAACCTGCTTGAGCCTTCCGACGGCCTGCTCGATGGCGTCTGCCCTGGTGGAAGTCTATTCAATTTGGCGAGTAACAGGCTACGGATTCAACATGTCTGTTGGAGCCAAGCATTTCGAGCCGGGCTGTCCACTCAGCATTCTAGCGGATGCCGACTTCAGTAATATAAGCACATGAGGATCAGTAAGTCATAGGCACAAGGCATAATAGAGCAGATAAGAAGGACGCGGCATAGCACTGGCCCGCAGCACACGATCCACACATACCATGTCATACCATATCATACCATACCATACCCTATCATAGCATATCATACCATACAATACATAGTCGTAACAAATATCCTCATGAACACACCCATCCTACGCCTCCCTCCCAACGGTCTCCCAGAACCTCCTGAGCCGCCATACCCTGCCGACGCCGGCGCTCTCCTCGTACCTCCTAACGCCCTCGCTGCGGACTCGGACCTCGCCTCTCCAGACGGCACCGACCCAGCGTCTGAGGCCGTCCTTGAGGCGCTCCCTCTCGACCGCGCGGCGGCGTGCGACGAGTGCCGGGGACACGGGTCCCCCGTATCCGTAACAAACACCACCACTGCCGCCGCCAGCACTGCCGTGTTCGCCGTCCAGGCTGTTGACACTAGGGCAGCACTCGGGCGGCAGGACGCCACGCTGGACGAGCGACTCGGCCGAGGGCCGCTGCGGCAGGCGGCGCGCGAGCCGGATGGAGGTGAGGTTGCGAGCCAGTCGCCGCGACACTTGCGCCGTGTGGGTCTGGACGATGCGGCGCGCGACGAGCTCTGGCAGCGTGGGGCGCGAGGGCGACGTCAGCAGCGGCGGAAGCGCGAGTCGCGCCTGCCGGAGCCGCCGCGCGTGTAGGATCGGGTGTAGCGAGAGCGCCCGGAGATGGTGGTTTGTCTGTGATTTTCCAGGATGCGCGTTAGTCTGGAAAGGAGGGTTCCGCTTGCGTGTCTTGCTAAAACTACGATGCGTGGTACGGAAGGTGGGCTTCGCAGAACAGCCGAAAAGGGGAGTCGTCTGCAGCTCTCTTTTCCTGTGTGTCCATACGACCTGTTGAGATGGAAACTATTCTATTACGACAGGAGCATGGTATTGGTATAATACTCATTACCCAGCACCCGCGTCCTGAACCTACTTTGCTATTGCGAAAGGGTTAATGAGGGATATGCAGGGAAGTCTTGAGACGGGAAGTGAGGAGAGCGATGGCGTATTGAATACACGGGGACGAGGGCATCTGGCACGAGTTCTAATCACGTCGGTTAAGCAGCTCAAAGTACGACGCGGAGGGGCACAGTATGGGTTGAGCGGTCAAGTTCAGGCGGTAAGCTTTAAGCAGGAAATTCAAAAGGGACCACGAGTGACGAACGCAGAAGGGCATGTCGGAACGGACAACTCACCCTCGATGTTGCCAACAAATCGCAGACGTCTAGGAAACTGAGAATGTGAGTCAAGAGCTCATTCGGCATGTCATCCAAGTTCGAGACACCCCTGTGCCATAGTGGCAGCAGGGAGCTCCTCCGAGTCGTCCTAACCACCATGGGTTGCACTGCCTTGCAAGCTAGCGATGCCTGCTCCTCGTCTGATGCTCGGGAGTTCTGAGGCGCAAGTGTCGCCCATACTGACGCGCTCGACTGGCCCCAGTCGTAGGCAAGAGCGGCCCGCACCCGTGCTGTCTGTGCCTCATCAAAGATAGCCATCTGTTCTCCTGCGACCTCCGGATTTGCTTTATCCGCAGCTAGCGATGCTGTTGGTCGGGCATCAAGGCTGGCGGCCATTATTGAGGCCGGCCCAGCCCGTTCTGGATAGCGGCATGAGGTGGCATCCTCAGTGGAGGGGACAAGGCGAGGTGAAGGTCCGGGTGGCGTACTAGCGGTTGAAGGTGATGGGGTAAGCAAGGTCAGATCGCGGGTCTGTCCGATGAGCCCTTGCTGCGAATTCTCGTCCGAGGCTGAGCGTTGCAGCGTCATCATTTCTTCATCAGCTGTGAGTGCTGATGCGCTGCAACGCGAGGCTATCTGAGCATGCATGATGTAGCAGTCACTGCAATTCTGTATGCAGGGATCTTCGCATGGGCTAAGTCGCAGATGTACGACACAGCGACGATAAGTACATATGCTTCCCCCGCCGGTTCCCTGCTGAGCGTAATGCGACTCTGCTTGAGGCAATATGCCTTGAGGACCCTGGTATGCCAAGCAAAGATGGTAACAATATACTCGACACTAACCGAATGATCACATCACATAATGATAATATGCCGCGAAAGGCGAGCCGGTGAGCGACTGTGGCAGTTAAACGTTGGTCACTGCTTAGGCCGCGTATTTGTTCCAGGTTCGATATTTTTCCAAGCCACCGGCTGCGGCACGTAGGTCACAGCCTAATCGTGATAAACAGAAGAATCGAGGCAAACAGCACACTAAGACGTTCTGTCCCAAGCAGTCCAACGATTTCGGTAAGGTTGGTGCGCTTATTTCTGTTATTACTGTAGATGGAACTGGAACCATAGAATCGCGCGGAAAGCACAAGGGCTAGGCAGTCGCATCCGATGCTTGCAGCGAAGATACCGCGGTTTAGGCGACACACCACGGCCAGTTAGTTACCCTTCCACCAGGTGGCAGGCTCAAGGAGTTGGTAAGTGGAGGCTTTAGATGCGCGGCTGAGGCGGGACGATGGGTAAAATGTATGGTTGATGCATGTGGAGATTGGTAAAGAGTGTAGGCTGTTCGATATTATATGGGTAGTAATAATGCGACTTTGACAGCGGAACGAAAGACGGGTCCGAGGAGCATGTTGTATTTGTACAGGTACATGTGAATGCTCCAGAAAGTGCTGCGTAAGAGTGGCCCAGCGATGGTGCGACATAAACACATGACGGATAGTTGATGCACAGACCCGGGTTGGTCTAGTACGGAAATCCTCCATGTACAGCAACGTGAAAGCTCGGAGTACCTAATACGTATGTAGGTAGGTATGTACTTCGTAGACCTTGTAACATCAAGCTACTACATTCCACGTTGTTAGTCACAGTACCACGGTTATATTATTATCTCCCCCCGTGAAAGCTCTAGTTGGCGTCTCACGATTGGCGTTTATACATTTTCGATCGATATACGTATACTCCCTGCCGGCGTCCACGATGTGGTGTAGTTCTATCTCGGACTTTCTACCGAACTTCCACCAACGACACGTTCCGGGATTTGACGTCCCTATCATAATGTGAGGGCGCGTACTAAACTCCGGCTGATTACGTCAAGAGTGAAAGGTCTAGAGCGATGAAATGCGTATAAGCGGAATAAATGATGAGGTACAGTAGCATCCGCTAATAACTACCTACATACGCGATTACCCAAGGTACCGACCATTTCGGGACACTAGCAAACCCCGATGAGCCAATCACAGGAGAGGGACCCGAGGGGGCGGGGCGTTGCTTCAACCAATCGAGTCAGTGGCTTAGAGGGCGAAAAGCATTACCAATGTGGCCCGAGTTGCACATAGACATTGTGGCCGGTTTAGAAACTACGGATGACTTTGTTGCAAGTCAGGTTAAGATAGAACAACATCGCTTTCCTCCGCGCAGCCAAAAAGAGAGAAACCAGGCTTACTACGAGTCGTATGCGCTGCTTTGAAACTACAAAGTCCGTCTGAACCACGCAGCTGGGTGGGTTCTTTTCTCGCTTTGGGCTCCAAAATGATTCAGAATCATAAGCAACCCCGAGAGTTTCGATCACATATCAGAAACTCACGTTGCATGTACCTGGCATACAGATAACGTGGTGCGGTGGGCTCCAGGTACACTGGACCCAATGGCTATATTAAAATGACGTGTAACTCATCCTTGACCGATGTCCCCACGTTCACCGGGTGTCAGACGAACGGCGGGGGCTGCAAGGCCTGCAAGGCCACGAGTGATGGGAGTTGGGTCATGGGCCTCTTTTCTGGGCCGCCCACGCTGGGCGAGGCCTTCGTTTCCACCTTTCCACGAACACTCGGGGTTTGCTTTCTTCTTCTGGACAAGATGCCAGTGCCCGATGGTGGTCCGATCTTTAAGTCAGTCCTGGTCGTTCAATTGGGCTTGAAGCCGTGCACGACAGCGAACGGTTGCAGAGAAAAATACTACCGACATGTCATCAATCCGAGGCCCAGCCCATCCTTCAGCACGAGGAAAAGAAGCTTGCCGACTTGGCTACTGCCATGCAAGACAGAAAGGGTCGATCATATTGCAGCTAATCACGTTCAGCAGTCCACAGTGCTGTGGGGCATCATGCAAACTGGTTCCCAAGTACAGTGGAAACATGCCAATCGGGACTCCATGTTGTATTCCAGCATGGGCAATCTCGAAGGACAAGTCATACCTCGTTCGCTCTTCACGAGCAACCTGGCAGAGAACCAGGCGACTACAAGGCCACATAGAAAGCTTTGGATTTCGAAGCCCTCGGATGCCGCAGAGACCCGTACGAGATAAGAGTGACTTCATTATGCGCCCCCAACAGCCCACCGCGACTGTTGAAGATACAGCGAATAATAGAGCGCCTGTATGAGGTCTAAACTGGATTCCGCGGCCGTCGCACGACAAGTCTCTACGAATGCGGGCTTGTGTGTGGACCCGTGTTTCGTCAGGGAAATCATGGGGCTCGTATGAGTTTCATCCGAGACCTGACGAAAGTTTGTGAACAACCTTGTTTTGGGGGGCCCAGGCCGGCATTCGGGTCTCACGAGGGACATCCCGCTGCGACCTCTTGGCCCCCAAGTCGCCCCAACCAATGAGTTGGCAGTATAACCCTGTAGGCGGCTCTTAACAAAACACGCCCATGGAGTCAGAGGCCTACCGATGTGGGCGAAGTCGTGTCTTGTACTCCACTCGACCGATTATGAGCCCACCCGCTCGGCTGACGGAAAGCTGCCGTGGTTGAGGGAGGGTGAACATGTCTTAAAAGGCTCACTAAGCTCGAACTAAGGGAAAAGCGCATAGGATCGAAGCCACATGATTCGTAACGCGTGCAGTTTTTTACGAAGCTTTGGCCTCGATCATGGCAATCTTAAGCTATAAACAGATATAATTGGTCGCCGTATATTATCCTCACCGTCTGGCTGCTACTGTAGTAGACAATTTACGCGAGCACTAGTAGTCATCCTAGACTCGACAGGCAACCAGGAGTAGTGGAGAGACAAAGCCGCAAGGATTCGTTTCCCTTGCGGTTCTAGACGCGGCACGGCCCGCCGCCACAAGCCAAGACGGCCAGACGCTCGGGGAAACGTATAATCAAAACATTTACAGGTCTGGATACGGCCGGTGTTGATATCGGCTATAAAGGCGCGCCTATAGTAGGATAGTGGTTATGGTGTTTTACAGACCAATAAAGGAGACGAAGCCATGTGCCAGATATCTACGAAATTGTTATTCCATCCCTTGCATACAGAAGCCTGCATCTCCGTAGTTGTGATGTAATTAGAGCATTGTCAACCTGTACAACAGAGCAAGAAGGGGGCCCTTGTCGAGACGAAGAACATCCCTTTGCAAAATCCTCCCTTGACTACTTAGGCTGAAAGGCGATGCCCAAAGAACAGGTTTTAGCTGCCTCTGTTGAATCCGACCTAGGTAGTTTTTGGCAAACGGGGAAACAGCCTGCAGTTCTACCGTGGCTTAAAATAGCTACGATGTACAACCTATTAGCGGAAAGGTACTTGAACCTCATGGGCGGATGCGTCGAAGCGAAGATATGTGTTGCCAGCGGTTCATGTTACGGGAATAGTCATATCAATTAGGTAAAGTCTGTTAACGATACGACAGATTATGAAGGGAAAATGATGATCTTAATGGGGCTACGGTCCCAACGTCTGAACAAACTTTATTCACAGTAAATAGTTGTCTCGGATCACATTTCTCGCACGTGCAAATTAAAAACCCGGAACCGGTGAGACAACATATTAAAACGAGCAGCCTTTTCTGGGATTATATAGCCGTATCGAAGCAAGCCAACAACGCAGTATCGAGGCAAGACGGTACAACGAATGGAGATCCCAGTCGAGACTCCGGATACTCTATCAATAAACAGGTTTCTCACAGCATGTATCCTTCCTAGAAGTAGGTAAAAACCTGTGCAGGTGGGCCCGACCCGACCAGAAAATGGCTGCCACGTTGGCGACCCAACGGTCCTCACTAAAGATTCTAAAGTTGCCTCCTTGCCAGTTTCTCGATGTGGAATATACAACCGGTAAATTGGGAAGCGGTACACCTCGTGCTGGGGTAGAGGAACCGGCACTGTGGGCGGCTGTTGAGCAAGAATTTGTTTTTTTTTTGGCTCTTATCGGGCCCCGGCCGGCCGATGTGGTCGCAGGAAGGCCAACCTGTACGCCCCGTCTGAATGTGTGTCCGCCCTAGGGCGAGGTTGCCTTGCCCATCGTAACACCTCCACAAAAAACGAACTCGTGTGTTGTCATTGTTGCCATGTTGGAACCTTCGAGGCTATCCCCGGGTTCAGGGGGTTGCCGTTGACATCGTCACATCGGATCTCAGGAAGAGGACAATGTCGAATGATGTGTTGCGATCGATCACGACCGCAAGTTCTGCATATGACTGGATTGAGTAATATCCTCCTTTTACCGATGTGGCTTGCTGCGGTGGACAACGCCGGGCCCGTCTCAGAACCCAATCAGACCCGGCGGGCAAAGGAAAATGGGAGTTAAAGCGAGTGAATGACAAAAGTATGCCAGCCATCTTTGCCGACGAGCCACTTCCCGCCTATACGACGCAATTTCAGGATGAAGTGAGCCGACCGGTCAACGACGTTCGAGAGGATAAAATAGACTTCTTACTGTAGATTAAATGCATGAGTACTTTCCCGGGACCCCTGCAGGACATACGATTAGGGGTCCCACGGTAATGCTACCCGAGGGTGCGGTGAGGCAACAGGGTTCAAGGTTGCGTGTTCCAGTGATGTATCTTTCATGCTTGCCTATACGAGTCAGTTTCCTCAGGACAGAAAAGGGCCAGGGTCAACCCGCGGCTAGCCAGTTGGCCTGCATGGGCTAGCGTACGTAGGGGGCCACATCTGCCCGCAGACGGGAGATGATTGATGTTCTGCGTGGAGCGGCGGGAAGCAGCGACAGGCTCTGTACCTTCGAGGCTGATGGACCACAGCTGTGAGGTTCAACGGGCATGGAGACTGTTCCCCAGGCCGCCAGAATCGAACCAATTGAGACGAAGAGAGTGCTATGCGGGGCGCTAACCATCAACTACTTCATCGAGCGTCGAGTAAACTCCCATCCTCCATAACCGGCACCTATCGGGGATCCGTGCCGGGGGTGGAGAAGGGGTAACTGACGGAGATCGAACCGACGGTCGACGTGGCATCCAAATAAGGTTTCGGCCGAGCGTGTTGGGCGGGATACACGCGAATTGGCATGCAACCCAATTTACAGACACGCAGACATGCCTTCCACCAATCCATGGTAGTGTTTGTGATGACTTCGGTCAGAGTGTTGGTCTGGAGTAGCAGAAGCACCTGCGAACACGAGTCATGGAATACATGCGAGGTAAGGACTTGCAGCTTAGAAGAATCACGAGACGACGAGGAGAGAGGGGAGAGGAGAGTATAAGTATCCTCTTCTTTCCTGCTAGTCCTATTCGAAGTGGCTACATGGCAGTGAGGTCGAGTTCGACGGACGACATCTTCCCACGAACAAACGAGTAGCCATCCAAGTTAAAGAGCCAATACGGGGCACCTTAGCCTAATACAGGTATGACTGTTGATTTGGCATCCTTGGATCCTGATCGTGCCGTAGGCGACACGAAGGCTGACTATCTCTCTTAACAGAGAAGTTTGTGATCGACAAAGGAGAGGGGTGACAGCGCCATAGTCAACAACGAGAATGTGCTACTTCGAACAAACACGCTGGAATTGTGGCTATTGGCGATGGGGGTGAGTTGCACTCGACATCCTAAAAGCTCCTTTGTTGATTATATCACCTAAGAGCGACTATATTATTTGTCTGGATTTCTCCAAGCCTGTGCCATCCGGGACGTGTTCATGGGCCCTCGTCAGACTCTTAGACTAGTGGTCTCTAACTCCCTCTGTGCTGCTTAGGCATTTCCGTCAACAGTGCACGAAAGAATACCGCATGGGAGAAACGTGCGGCCTCAAGTTGGTCTTCAACACTACGCAGGTGATGGACCAATGCAAGCTCTGCAAGGACATGGAGAAGAAGCAACGCCGGTACTCGAAACTCCATAACGATATACTGCGGTGGCAGAGGGAGGGGAACCGAAAAGCGACGATCGAGAAGGCTCAGAGAGACATAGCAGAGATCGAAGAGGCGATTCAAAAAATGAGCAGCCAACACGAAAATCGGATGTTCTCCACGTCTTAGAAGACGATTCTATGTTGTGGTTACAGAAGGAGAGAGCGGAAACGGATAGACGGGCCTAATAGGTAGGCAAAACTCTGCTAAGGGGACTAGTGGAGTCGTTCTCGATGGGTCGCCATGATTGCCACGATAGTCTTTGGGAAGTATCGGGCTCCGATATGAGATTTTGGGGTTGTCAATGGTCTTGGAAATAGGTGTTTGGAAGTCGGTCCCTTGTGCTCAGAGTCTCACGATACTCCTCTATATCATATCACATCAACTCACGAGACACCTGTCTCCCTCATAGTGTATATGGAATCAAACGGCGTAGCTGCGGCTATGGATGAGTCGCTAGTTAGACGATATATTCGGAGGAATCCCCCTTTTCATGACCTTAGGCACCAACACGCATATTCCACCGAGATGCTAAACTCCACCAGGCAAGAAATATCAGGGCAGTCAATTCAAAACGGAGGCATAATTTTACACAGCAGTACCTCCTTTAAGGAGTTTTATGGTACTGTAGAAGTGGGCTAGAACCATCAGCCAAGAAATTGATAGAGATCAAGCGCATCGGTGACAAACGGTGAAAAGGCGGGAGGCGGTTGATGTGTCGAATTTGACCATTATGGCATGCTTTTCTAGATGGGGGGATCTAAAATTCCACAGTAGAAGCGGAGGCGCAACTGCGGGCGGGTGGGTAGGGCCAGGAACGAGGCGGCCCTATCTGATATCACCGCTGAGTGCTAATTCTGCACATCGCTTCCGCGTGGACAAACACTACAATAACGCTACGAGCAATAGTTCTGCGATATAGTACAACTGTCCGGCCGAGAAAAAGTTGGGTGATTCCTACCGCCATCTAACACCTGCATAAAAAGCGCACGCTAGATAGCAGGCCGTTCGAGAGATATCCACAAATACAGACAGCTGTGAACGGACAAGACTTGCTATCTAGGGATTTTTGTCCTCAGACCCCCACTCCACAGCACGGCTGGTCCATCACAGACCAGTATCACAGGCCAGTAACACCGACGAGGTGGGACAACTGAATCCACCCGTGCATTTGGCGGCTGAGATGAAGGGGTGCGTGGCCCCCCACCCTCACCCTCGATGAAAGTATGTGTGCCACGTTGCGGCTGGCCGGCCGTAATGTCTTGGCTGTGACGGCAAGGATGCTCCCAGGAGTACCGGATGGTCTAGAGGATCGCCGAAACCGATTGGCAGCCGAGACCGAGCAGAAGACGGCGTCGCCGAGGCCCACATTTTTATTTATAACACACATAGATGGTCGCTGTTGCTCATGCTGCTCTCGGCACGGCATCTGCAAATGTTCCAACGAGCGGCTCACCCGAGACCTCCTTCACGCCAGGATACTTGCCATGCCCATCGGGGATTTCATCCTCGCTAGGTATCCATTCAACTACCTCGGAATCCAACCCGTCTTCAGGTGAGGAGAGCTTGGAAAGGATATTCTGATAGCGAGCCAGGCGTGCGTCCTGGCCGGAGAATATGGTCGGATGGGTCCGTTGTGATTCTTGGGGCGCAATCTCGAATACATCAACCAAATTACTACACGAAGCGATCAGCGCAGCCATCCAAAGACCGTGAGTAGATGGGTATGTATATACTTTGACGTTTGGGCCACTACTCTCTGTAGAGCTTCCACTTCTCTCTGCGACTCGAGCGGGTCGGCTTGCGAATTCACGTTATGTTCGCCGAAACTGCCATATTGCATGTTGTTGGCATCGTCGAAGAGCAATCGCGAGACGTCATCCTGAGGAAAGGTTAGGATCGAAGGCAAACACCAGAGCGCATTGCACACACACCTCATCTAACGAGTCGGACTGCCTGCGACGCATGCAGGAGGCACAGACACCCATGTTGGCTCCTGTGTATGAAATATGGGAAGAGAAGGTTACGGCAATGAGAAGTAAATGTAAGCAGCGGCTGTTAATGTTGCCGGATTCCGGTGACTATTAATTTAAGGAACTCATCAAGGATTGTATAATCTGCCTGGACGCGCCTGGCAGGAGTTAGAAGTTGCTGGATGTTACTTCTGCGCCGTTAGTCGTGATCCTCAAAAGTTGTTGTGGTGATGGTGATTGCGACTGTGATGCAATTGGATAAAACGCAATAACCAGCCACGCTGCCACATTCGAGTCACGGTCCGTGCAGAAAACCCCACCTTCTAATCAATGTAGATTATTACATAAGCGGCCGTGCATATGAGGTACTTTGTTGGAGCAGTTCGGTTAACTTAGCTTCACAGATTATTATTACTTATGGCGCGTGCCACCCCTGTCAATCAGCAAGACCGAAGTGGAACCCCTGATCCTGGTGTTTGAGTCTCGATTCAGTCGGTTGACTTTAACGGACGGCTTTGACTTTGATCCGCCATATGTTGCTTCTTGATGTAGCTGAATAGTTACCGTTTTTCGATAATATATGGTGTTGACGCCATACTTGAGGCCCGTTAGGTTATCAGTATATCCCTGGATAAGGGCGCTGAATACGGAGATTAGCGGCTGCGAAAGTAACGATGGTAGCAAGCTGTTTTCGTTGACGGCGGCGCGTTTTCCGTATTACCACCATGATTACTGATCACGAAGAGCGTTAAATACCATGACGAGATCGCTAAGCGACTGTTACGGAAGTCTTGATCTGTGGCGTTACCAGGATATGCAACAAAAAAGACGGCTTAGGGCTAGGGCAGGGTTCCTGACTCAGTCCATACGTTATCAATCAGTCGTTCCAACCGCTCGAACGCTGCCGAAGCTGAAGTGGGGGAAAGTCAGCATGATGATTTAACATTATTGGCCTGGGCCTGCCAAGAAAACCAGCAAATTTTTAGTAAAAGGTTGTGGAGGTGGCTGGTGAACGACACGAACGGGTTTGCTGATGCTGATGTTGATTCCCCACAAATACGTGATGCTGAAGCTAACCGAACTGCATCTTTCCCACTACCTAGCTACCCATGCATATCATGACGTAACAAGATCCATGTCAATTCGTTGTCTCTTTAGCTTGTGTGGAAGACAACGATTATTTTATGGTTCTCTGTTATTCGGATACTAGTTTCTGATACTAGCAAGATAATTGTAATAGCCTGCGATCTAACCTGCTAAGACTGGAGGCACTGGGAATAATGGCCATTTTGCTTTATGCAAGTCCACCCATCCACACATTCCGTTGCCCCAGTCCAGCCATTGCCACCACATTGCGAATAAGGGCCAGCTTTGGGGCCCGGGGGGGCCGTAGTCGTGGTACTCGGCACTACCGTTGTGGTCGTCATGGTGGTGGTGCCCGGTGGTCGTGTAGTAGTAGTAGTCAGCGTGGTCGACCCGCCGCCGTTTCCACCACTTATCGTCCCGGAGGCGTAGAGGACGCCGCGGCCGTTGGTTCCCACGAAGACCTGTCCGGCCGTGTTGGCGCTACCAGCGAGCCGCGCGCTATCGATCGCTCCGAAGCTCTGGCTCCCCTGGAGGTCGGTCCACGAGGCGCCGTTGTCTGCGCTTCCGTAGAGCCTTGGTCCCGCGGATCCGGTGCCGAAGGCGTAGACGTTCCAGTTGCTACCCGAGCCACGACCGAGGGCGACCTGGTAAGTGTTGCTCACCGCTGTCGATGTCTGTGTGAACGAAGCGCCATAGTTTGTCGAATGGAAGACGCCGACGTCTGTGGACACCCAGACGTCGCCGGCCTTCAATGGATGGGCTGCAATGTGACGCACTTCCTTAGCACTTCCGAGCGCGCCAGCCTTCGCGAAGGAGGTCCCGGCGTTTTTGCTAACGTAGAAAGTGACCCCAGACCCGCCGTAAAAGACGGTGTTGTTCTTTTTATCCGAAGCAATCACGGCTCCTGATGGGAGAGTGGATACTGCGGAGAAGCTACTCTGATGTTGCGAGCGTTGGACGCCATTTTCAGACGTAGACCATAGTACGGTGGCAGCGTCGGCGGAGTAGGCGACCGAGCCGCCGGCCTTTGTGGTGTCTGCGCCTGAATACAGGTTCCAGGTCACGCCACCGTCACCAGAGACGGCGACTTGCTGCGAGCCGACTGTGTTGCCAATACGGATAACATTCTTGACGGAATTGCCTGCATAGTCGACACCGACGGATGAAGAGAACATAGGATTGTTCCAAGGCGTCTTTGGAGATGTGCCTAAGTTACTCGTGCTGGCAAAAGTGAAGCCGCTGTCGTCTGCAACCGCAGCCAGTAGCTCGCTTCCTCCGGGAGCGGAGGCGAGGTCTAGAACGGCGAATTCCTCGATGCCATCCGCTAGTGACTGGATGGAAACGTTATGCACTGTGTCCCATTTGGTCAAGTCATGGCCGCCGTATACGGTCAGCCCCGTGGCATAAAGCCAGTGGTCGCTGTCATGGGGGTCGATCTCGAGGGCTTCAATCATCCACCCTAGTCGCTTAGTGTCGAGGTCGAGGAACCCTGGCTTAATCCACGGCGCTTTCGGTGTCTGCAGGCTAGATGTCAGCGTCGTCCGCTCCCTTAGTCCTGCTGTTGTACTTACAGTCAATCCGTAATAATAATTCATATTCGGGTAGTTAGCCCACTCCCAGATCCGGGACCATGTCGCCCCCGAGTCTGTTGATCGAAAAAGCTGCGCATCCGGCCACCACGAGTTTAGGGACGCTACGACGAGCGTCCCTGGTTTCTGTTGGTCGACCCCCAGTCCGCCGAACCCGTAGGTGAGGTCTTCCCCAGTTACAGGCGTGATGTCCTTCCAGGTGCCCGCTGTGATATCATACCTGTACACCGCACCCGAAGTGCCATCATACGGCCCGGTGCCGTCGCTGTAGCTTAAATACAAAGCTTTTTCTTTCGGTTGCAGGACGCATTTGTGGGGAAAGTATCTCCCCGGCTGGCCGGGGACGGCTTTCCATGTCGCTCCAGCATCATCGCTGACGTAGACGCTAGCCGTCGTGTTATCAGCAGTGCCTACAAAGATGCGGCTCGTCGCACCATTAATCGTTTTGCTCGTGGAGTCGAAAGTAACAAAAGTGAGACCTTGCTTGTCGCCATTGTAACCGCTCACGTCGTTCGGGTCGGGGATGAAAGTGCCTACGGCGGTGTACGAGGAGACCTTGGAGAACGTGACGCCGCCGTCGGTGCTCTTCCAGAGTCCATTGCCACTGCGAGCTCCGAAATACAGGATCTTGGAGTTGGCGGGATCGACAGCCAGACGCTCGCCCATCCCTCGTCCGGGCATGTTACCACCGACTTTAAAGGGTAGCTTGGAAAACGCCCAGGTAGCGCCCTTGTCGCTGCTGCGGATGATGGAACCATTATCAGGGTCCCTGTAAAAAGGTTAATTAGCTCGTCAGATCTTTCTCAAGGCGACCTCGGCCCAGCAATGTCGAGACCAACCAGTCATTCGTGTACATGCCCACGGCAGCGTAAACGGCATCCGCGTTCTGCGGGTCGAGCGCAACCGCGTCAATGCCCCAGTTATGCCAGTTTGCATGGTCGGCGATGCCGTCCGTGACCGGCGTCCACGAATCGTCGGCCGCGTTGAGCCTGTACAAACCCCCGATGTCCGTCCGGGCGTACGCGACGCCCTTGGCTTTCGGGTGGAAGACTATGCCCGGCACGAAGCCGCCGCCGCCGCCGATCCTGACGTTCTTCCACGTGAACGCGGCCTCGATCGGCGCCGCGGCTGCCGCGAGCAGCAGACGGGCTGTGGTGGAGAATTTCATCGCCAAGACACCTCCGGATCGGTTATCTCGTGCAGGGGGGATCAAGCAGATTCGGGTCGCGCACCACTGGCGAGAGACTGCAGATCTTTGCGAAGTCGAGACATGATATGCTTTTATACCCACGCCCCGACATAGTTAAATGGCCGGAGCTCTCACTGCTTAGTGGGATAGTTCCAGCTTTCCCATCGGCGACTCGTTCCGGGCGGCGCTCCCATGGGCCATGCCCAGGAACCTGGTGGGCTTGCCATCGTGGGTATACGGATTCTGGACCCGAAATTTTTGCAATCCTCTAGACGCCATAGAGCTCGTCGCGGAGAATCGAGCGTAAGGTGCGAATGACACCAGGAATTTCCACGAATTGGGGAGAAAAAGAAATAACCAAGAGCTAGTGCGGTTTTTGGGGTCATTGGACCGCCTCCCGGTTCATCGGCTCGTCCCGATTGGGAGAGGATTGAGGCTCTCCGGCGTCCAAAGAAAGTTAGGCATCCGGACAAGATTCTCGGCAACGTCGTGCGTCACAACGTGAATGAGTTCCTTTCCGGAACAGCCCTGCTGACGGGAAGTAGTGTTGTTGGGATTCCTCTCACGATTCGTCGTGACCTAACCATACTAGACTGTAGGGGGATAAGAGCGCGTTCCTCGGGCCGCCGCATCCTCGCCGCACTATACGATTGCTTGACCGTCCGAACACGCATTCGACTACGAGCTCTTCCCAAACCGTGCTCATCCGTAGCCGCGTCCTAATATTTATCAGTGAAGCGGAGCCAAGTTACAGCTATTGGTAGAAGATGTACCTGGAAGACAAAGGCTTCAGTTCCTCTCTGACCTAACTAAAGTGACTTGACTGCCAGCGTTGCCGGCGGTTTCGAATGTATTGCATGATCACCGTCGGGGAGAATATAAAGTGCCTCGTGAATAGGAGTAAGCCCAGCGAGACCCTTCATATCTGCCCCATCCTCCGTTCCATGTTGAACTATATTCTTGGCCATCGCAACAGAGACACGCCTCACAACTGTCGGTAACAGGCAGGAGGTGAGGGGGGCGTCTACAGCAGCATGTCTATCCCTAACAAGTCTAGGGAGTCGCATCCCATCCCGAGGCCCTGCTCAACTAATCATTCATGGGTAACCCAGCCGGCGATTATGTAGATAATGTACAACAGCTATGCAAAGTAATACAGACGATACGAACAGACAAACCTCCTATCCATGATGTAATTTTCGCGCCTCAAAATGCGCCCACGTTGCTACTCAGAACGCCCGATTATATGCAATGCCGCGCGGAATGGAAGCCATCCCACAGGCGAGGTGAAGCGCCCACTCGCGTCGTCCCGGCTTCTCAACCACGCCGAAACACCAGACCCCGAATTTTGGCGTCCTACGCGCGGAAACGGAAGACGTCGTACTCCTCTTCGTCGTCCTCATCTCCGTCTTCTTCGTCATCATCCACTTCATCGTCCGCCGCGTTCTCCTTTCCGGCGGCGGCGACGGCACCAGCAGTCTTCCCATCACCACCCACAACATTAGTAGCAGTAGGCCCTGCCCCGAGATTCGCAGCGCCGCCCACACGAGCCTTCCGCAGCTCCTCGCGGCGCTCCTTGAGCCGCCGCACGCGGCCCTCGAGCTCCTCCATCTCCTCGAATTCGGCGAGCAGGCTGGCGGCCGCATCCTCGCGCTCATCGGCGATGGTGGTATCTAGCAGCTGCGCCCTGCGGCGCTCGTTCTCCTCCTCCAGCGACTTCGCCTGTTCCGCCGTCAGCGCAGGCGCCGAGATGACCGCCGCGGCCTCGTCGTACGCCCCGGGGCCAGTGGGGCAAGCGGGTATATCGGCCGCCGCGATCTCCGCCTCGAAGGCGGCCCATTCCGCTTCGTCAACCGCGCTGGTCGTAGTCGTGGTGTTCGTGGTCGCCGTGGCGGGTGGCGCGCTGGTGGGCGCGGAGGTAGGGGGCGGCTGTTGTTGTGGATGCGGTGCCTGCTGCTGGAGGTCGATCAGCGGTGATCGGCCGGACGACAGGTTCATGGTCGGCGTCGAGTTCGACGAGCCGGAGGAGCCGGCGGCGGCGTGCGGCGTGGCGGGCCGCGACGGTATCGCGATCTCGACACCCTGGACCGGCGTCCCCGACGTCCCGCGCACGAGCTGGGGCGGCGTCGCCCTCGTCTGCGTCTTCTCCCCTTCGGTCCCGTCCGTCCTGTTGCGCTTCTTCCGCGTCCAGTCGTCGTCCGGGTCCTCGTCGGCATCGGACATGGACTCGTCGTGTTTGCGCTTCATACTGGCGCTGTTATTGTTGCTGATGCTGCTGCTGCTGTCGTGTCCGGGTGGGGCTGGGACTGGTGCTGGTGCTTGCGACTGCGGCGTCCGTGTTATGTTCTGCAGGTTCCGCCTGTGATTGGAGCCCCGTATATGCCCTTCCCATAACGCCTCCGACTTGACGGCCTCGTGGCACAGCTTACAGAGCAGCTTCCCGGCGTCCGAGTAGGCGGCATGCGGGTGCTTAATGCGGTTGTCGGCGCGGTGAGCGCGCAGGAGGGCTCGGGCGTCTGCCATGTCGGATCCCGGGGTGTTCTTTCTCGGTTCAGGGCCAATTGGGGTGGTGAGAGATGGTTGTTGTCTGGGTAAATAGTCTGATAGCTCGATAGTTTCATAGATAAAGTTGTTTAGGGGTCCAGTCCACACAGTCCAGCCTACTAATCACTCGGGAATAGTGGATAGTAGT
The DNA here is from genome assembly GCA_004155915.1 of Monosporascus sp. CRB-9-2. Taxonomy (NCBI): domain Eukaryota; kingdom Fungi; phylum Ascomycota; class Sordariomycetes; order Xylariales; genus Monosporascus; species Monosporascus sp. CRB-9-2. The sequence goes on along the minus strand of QJOA01000141.1, from coordinate 28,020 downwards.
AGACACAGCTAGACGAGTTAATTGTCGGTTGTGGCTTTAGCGTGAAGCTGGTCCAAGTGATGGAATTCCAGCCACAGCTACGTCAGATAGACCTGATTAGAGGAAAGCGTCTGGTATGTAGCGTTACATAACCAGTTGCCCCGCGCCTCAATTAAATTGAATCATACCTACATGTATGTATGTATGTATGTGTGTACCTACCTACTAAGTTACTAAGTAGCTTCCCCTAGCTCCAACCCTGTCAGCCCTGTTTTAACCACCTGAAGGGGGGGAATTCCATTTTCATCCTCAATCCTACTTTATCTCTTAGTACGCATACCTAATACCGTCCATTATAGTCGTCCATTTTCAGCAATTAAGGGCAGGGATCCCATGCATTTGCATAGGATCATCCTAGCTCCGAGGCGGTAGTGCCTAACATTCCCATCACACGCACCATCTACTCGGACGACTCGGAAAAGGATACACAAAACATAGACGCAATGGAGGAACAAGAAACCGCAAACGCCGTGTCCTCGACCTGGCCGCCGCCGCCGCCCTTCTGGAAGGACTTCACGCCCGAGAACCTGTCGCGCATCGAAGAGCTGAGGAAACAGCGGGCCGAGGAGGCAGAGGCAGAGGGCAGCATCAATCAAGAAGATCCCACCACAAAAAAGCTCCGCAGCCTACCACGACTACGCGGCCTGCCCAGGGAGCTGCGCAACCTGCAGCCACCGCCGGAGCCCGAGGCGGGGTCGTGGCGGGTCTTCGACGCCACCTACCGGCTCGTTGACGAGCTGCCGCGCCTCGAGGACCAGGGCGTCCGCCGCCTGTTCCCGAACCCCGAGGAGCGCGACCAAGACGGCAAGCACTTCGACCGCGCGACCATCCTCAAGCGCCTCGCCAAGTCGCTGCTGCTGAACTTCCTCGAGCTCACGGGCATACTGGCCATCAACCCGGGTGCCGTAGGTTCTCTTTCGCTCCTACTCTTTCCCTTTTCTCCGTTCTCTTGATGACGTCTAACCCGCGCTACATGTCAGGCCGAGGAGAAGATCACCGACATCCGCGACCTGTTCATCAACTTCCACCACCTGATCAACGAGTACCGGCCGCACCAGGCGCGCGAGTCCCTCATCGCCCTGATGCAGGCCCAGCTGGACCGCACGCGCGCCGAGACCAACGCCATACGCGACGCCAAGGAGAAGGTCGAGCGCGTGCTGGAGGGGCTGGGGAGCCTGAAGGGCGACGACGGCCCGGTCAAGGATCCCGCCGCCAAGGGCCCGTGGGCTCGCGACCACGAGACGTGGGGCGCCTTGGCGGATGAGCTCATCTGAAAAGGACTGTAATTAAATGTGGTCCGAACGAGGTAGGAGCGTTGCATCTAGATGGCACGGGCATTGAGGGCGTTTACCATGTCCGGTTGGATTGAAGCTATCATGTGGACGGGCATTGGCGCATGTACAGGAAGCAAGCGGTTATGATACCCCGATTTCAATTAAATGTTTGAGTTCTGAAAGATGCTTATGCGATTAATGGCTGGTTGCCTGGGGCAAATTGTCACTGGACGTGCCTAGGGGTAAGTTAGTATGGATTATTAAGAGAGCAACACTTCAACAAAGCCGGTAGTGGTGTTAATGGCAGCACGGTTTCAGAAGACGCCTGGTAAACAATCGAAAGATTGGGTGAATAAGACGTGATACAACTTTAAAGGCAGTTCGTACGCTCCAGGAGACTGGCAGGTCCGGGTAATCACCGGTTCAGGCTTTCTTTTTTCTTCCCCCTTTTCTATATGTATATATATATATATAATGGACTTGAAGCCGATACCCCGATCGTATCATATTATGTATGCTACTTTGTCTGTTATCCTCATAGCGGTCATCCTCCCAGAACTCTCTTAGATTCCTTGCGTTGAATAAGGTACTGGGAGACAAGCCATAACACGCCGAACTGCTTTATTTAATGGATATCATCATCTCTCGAACCGGCATCGCTATGCATCTATGCATCGTACCAGGGCCAAACAACAAACACCACGACGCCCCTGCCTTCCCCCTTCCGGCCAGCTCCCTCCTGGCCAGCTCCCTCCTAACCGCCGGCCATCATCACACGCATCTCCTGTCCGGTTCTCTTGCTGCTGCTTCTTCAAGTCGGGTCGCGCCGCCACATACGTCCGCCCACTCCCCCTAGCTCACATGACCGTGCAGGGTATAGGGATGCAGCAACACTGGTAGTCGCCGCAGTCGATGCACCGGGTCTTGCCGCCCGTCGCCTCCGCCGGCTTGACGATGCTCTCGATGGTCGACGAGGCGGCGCTGCCGGGGCCGTTGTTGCAGTCCACGAGCGTCGAGTGCGAGGAGCTTCCGCATGCCATTGTGGGTGGTGAGTTGTGCGTGGATAGGTAGGTAGGTGGGTGAATGTGAGAGTATGGATGAATACTATTGTCTGTGCAGCTGCACTTGGCGGACGTGTGTCGGGATGTCTGGCGGTGAGTTTGTTAACTTTAGTTGAATTTGCTCCCCTTGGGCTATCGTAGACTGTAAATAAGGGAAGGGTGTGCGTATCACATTACCTACCTCGGTGTGCAGATGCGGTGGTATTGGTGTTGGTGAGAATGCCTTAGATAGGTAGGATTATTCTAGGGTTAACTAGATGGGTAGATGGAACGAATTGTAAGTTTGGAAGATACGTTATGTACTTATGAGCCGCAGCCCCTTTCCACGTATTTCTTGCGTCGAACGACGGCAAACGCGTTCCACGCAAGCACCCAGCCACTGCAGCTCAACCAGCCAATCGCCGTTTTTTGTAGAGCCTCCTGTCACGCTGTGCAGCCCTGAAAGCTTGAAGTTGAGACCACGGAATCCTGTACATTGTCGTCATAGTATGGGGAAGCGCTGCCGCTTTTGATTGGTTGGTGTATACTTCGTACGGCAAAGCATATGCCGAGCCTTAATATGTACTAGGTAGTAAGTCCTACGAAATAGCTCGAATTTATAACCACCACTACGTAAACGATTATTCCGGTTGAAAAATGAATCGACATTATTTCCCGTTATTTTATGGTTCAAAGTTTTAAATTTGGGAAATCCTCGGTATGCCGATTCCAAGCTAAGCGAGTAGCAAGTCCCGTGGGAAAGTCCATTACACGAGTTCTGGCATGATGGCTTCAGCAAGCAGCACCGACCTACATACCCTACCCATCGGCCAAGTCTGCACGTAGTACTGACCGTTCACCTCGAACTCCGAACGGAGCAAGGCAGAGCTAACGCGGATCCACGGACTACGAACACCGCCGAGCAAGTCGAGGATTTGCTGGGCCGCTTCTTCCCGCAGCTTCCACATGGCACATGACATCGAAGAGGAAGGGGTTGCAATCCCAGCGACCACCGACGTCGATGTCGGTATCGCGGTGGAGAGGGCAGCTATTTGTAACGGAATAGTCGAAGGCTCTGGCGGGGGTGGGCTGCCCGCTGCGGTCTGGTGACAGACTTGGCCGATGGTTGGACTTAGAGCGTTGGTGTCCTTTAGAGGATCGTTGGACGAGGGCGAGTTGTCCAGCGTAATGGCAACACACCCAGTTTAAGCGTCTTAAATAATTAAATTTAAATAATTAAATTCAAGGGAAAGTTCAAAAACTTATCTATACATATAAATATTAGGCAATAACGAGTACACGGCAAGCAAGAGATAGGGACTAATCTCACTGCCAACCATATTGGGACGAAATGGTGGACAAACCACTTTGGAGCTCGAAAACGGCGAACGGCAGAGCGAGCCTTGTTACTACTTACTGCAGGAATACGTCTATTAGGCTCGGCGGCGTAGACAAGTCTTCAGCCTTACCAGTTTGGAAGTCAAGGGAGCTTAAATGAAGTATGCAAAGAGAAACTCCCTCAGATATTGCGGGCAAGAGAAATCCTAGACAAGTCTAGTTCGCCGAACCAATACCGTATGTTCTGTCCCAAGCGTACTGCGACGACCGAAATCAATCATTAGAGTTCGGAGAGCAGCAGATTCTATGGTCTAGGCTATCTTAAGGATCACCTTTTATGCCCATATTTTCTTCTTTTGTAATATCGACCTATTCCAGCATGGGATCCTTATGGCTGGGGGTTTAAGGGTATTTTTAGATGACCACCTGGCATGGGTCACAGAACCAACTGTATACGACAACTACGTAGTACAAGCCGTTGCGCATAGAGCTCTCAGTCTAAAAAGGCGGAGCAGTGCAACATTTAAAGTGGGAAAAAGAACGGTCATTATATACTTCAGCGAAAGGCAAGCCGGGCCGACGATGTATCATGTTCCCTTGTTACTAATGGATAACCACATCGACTTAAAGGGATATGCCATACTCCTAGTTGTTCTTACGGACTCAAACCTCCGCTTCAGACAAGGCCTTACAAGGGCATCGACCAAAGCTCTAGGAGCAGCGACGGACCTTAAGCCTTGGCACCAGCTCTAAAACAGAGCTCCCGCGTTCTGGTCATGGACCGAGTGATGCCTCCTTCCTGTATGCTTCCTAACAGTATCGAATGGAGTTGAGGTAAGTGTCTAGTGGCCCAATTATCCAATACATTACTAACTCGCTTAGAGCTCTGGACGTCACGATGCTTGAAGTCTATAATGCTCGGGAACGACATCTCGACGAATGGAAATCCCTACCCCAACAGGCTGACCAAAGATTCGCCTTCCAAGACATGCGTCAACCACCGGGCCTTTTTCGAGGTGGCGTGGGAGGCGTGAATCAAAAGATTCTTAAGGATATGTCGGCAAATCCGTTGCAATTTCTGTTGATGGCTGTTGACCCCTTTGTTCCTGCAATCCTAGGGACATCAAAGCCATTTCGAAAACCATAGCTGCTGACAGCATACGACGTATTACTGAACAGCACAGGACAATCAAGTCAAGACTATAGCACTCCCCTATAATATCAGACGATGACCCATATAATCGTCACGTGCAGTGGCTCCTTGACAGTCCCACAACTCCAACAAAGATTGGCCCCTGGCTCCTACGAAAGTGTGGTTCGGTTGCGTTCCGACGTGACTTTAGCTACTATGGTTACGGCGCACCCGAGAATAAAAAAACATTTTCTAATCGAAGTTGTGTTGCTAGCATAATATTCTCTTGATATATTCAAAGCGGTTCAGTATGGTCTTATAGCTGTGTATTGAATTGCGTATATCGAGTAGTAATTACCAAGATACTACCGTTAGTCGTAACTAAGCATATTGAGGTAGTGACAGCGACTTAGACGTGCAAATCACTTATTGCTGCTCGCAGGTCGTGGACGGTCGCTGAGCTGAAGTCTTTGGAAATAGCCAGTATATGACCTATTCAAGCTGTGTATTTATTAAGTGCAACGGTCAATAGGTAACACAAGGATACTGTAGACACGAAGATTGAGAGGGGAGTATTGTAAATATGGTCTAGTTCTTACGGAGAGCCCTGGAATGTAGCTCTTAAGGGATAGCTGTAGCAACACGGGTTCAATCAAGGACTGCATATACCGTTAATAACGTTACATCAAGCATTAATAGTGATGTATTAACTAACACTTATTGTGTCAGTTAATATACCTCAACGACAACACACAAGCAGGATCATAAGCAAAAGGTTTATCCCCTGATAGTCCTGCAGGCCCTCGATACGCCTCAGGCTGCTATGTCATGGGGGCAATGACACCAATGATCCACGTTTTTCGGGACGTCGTGCGGGCAGGGGCAGAAGTGGTTAAGCTGGTGCCTGCTCACTCGGCCGGCCATCGGACACCAGTGGCTGACGAGCTCCGAGGTCTCGTGGATGGGGCAATATAGATATCCGGCGTCTTTACACTCCTCAGGATGAGGGGGCTTCTCCTGGGGTGACGCATTGGGAGAAGCCTCCTGGTTCCCCATCTCAGAGCTCGTATTCGATGGCGTGTGGCCGATTGTTGTCTGACCCATAGTAGCCATTCGTTTGTGTTGTATGTTGATTTATTCTAGTCTTGACCTTGCGCCCCTGGTGTTAGTACTTCTCTAGATGGTTGGGAAGTGTCGCGTCGCACCCACCCTTATATCATAGCTTTGGGTTGATACCCAGCTTTGCCAGGATACCTTCGTAACAACAGATTTATCTTTGTGCTGTTGCGAACAATGCTTTAGAAAATCCATGCATGCAACCCCAAGGTGGAGGCGCTCACCCCGTAAACCACCAGGATAAACGAATTGTTTCTTTTAGAGCCAAGTTGTCTCCTAGCTGGCCGATGGCCACCAAAGCGGCTGGAGATGCCCAGATTGAAGCTAAAAGAAGAAAAGCAGAGCTCCATCTCACCGCTCTCTCTGAACTGTCTTTCAGATGCGCGTGTTTCACGGTTGTGTCCTTTGTCCACAAGCTAACCTATAGTCTTCTTGAACTATGAACACCGAGAGTAGGTGGAAAATATTAGTCAACTCGTCCATCAATTAGCTTACTATGTGCCATAGAGCTATTTCATGACCCCACGAGCATGGTCCAATAGAGCCCTGAGACCTTGTTAGGGGCTCAACTTGTAAAGAACAAAGAAAATGTGGTATGTCTCGACTCCAAACTTTTGATATGAAATAGCTCAATATGAGAAAATGAAAGAAACCTGTGGCATAAGTTCGCATATTATAAATAAGGTCCCTGTAACAATTCACTAGCTCAAGAATGACAGCGTTGAATTCTTCTTTCAGACGCGGATAGAAGCGCCACCTTCTTTCAGTGTCTAACGCCAATGCTATATTCTCCATTACGCTACGTAATGGGCTATCCACGGGTCGCCTACGCCAAGTGAGAGTATATACGTACCTATGTACAGTTCTCTAAGACATACGTCCGAAGGAATGAACTAGAGGAATAACACTACATCTCTAACCATGGACACAGTATCACAGGGGCACGAGACCGTACTCTTCCTCCATCTTCTCGTGAGGCTCTATATCGTATTGTTCTATATAGAAGACACTATCTCGAAGCTGGTGATTTCACTTTCTCTGCCAACTGCGATATATGCACTTCTGCGTGGCCCTGCTCAGGGAGCGGTAAAACACCCCAGCCTCTCTCGCCACTTCTCGCAACTACTGGCTTGCGGGAACCATTTCGCTCGGGAAACCTTCACTTCGTACCTCGCCCACCTGAGAGAACGTCTCGTCGCCATCGGCCGGCCTAGCTCTCAGCACCCTGAAGCCGCCGCCCCTCCAGATCCGGCCCCAGCCAGCCCCCCTCCTCGGCGCCCCCCAACAGCCGCCGACAACATCGCCACCATACGCCGGCAAGCCGAGCGCATCGCGGCCCTGGAGCGGCAGCTGCAGCGGATGGCCGAGTACTGCTTCGAGTGCGGCGAGCTCTCGCGGCGGACCTGGGAGGGGTTCAGCGACATCCATAACGAGCTCCTGTTCCAGCTGCATCGCGAGGTCAGGCCGTCGGGGGCGCGCCTGCTCTGGAGGGCGCAGCAGCGCATCGACCTGCTGAGGGAGGAGCTGCGGGCCCACTCGCTCCTCCGGGCCCAGGAACTGGCTCGGAGACAGGAGAGGAGCGAGCGGGAGCAGCGGGAGATGCGCGAACGACAGGCCAGGCGCGGATGATGACGAGACAGGCACTGATAAAACGTATACCGAGATGATAAGCCAAAATATGCGAGCTAGGGTTCTATTATCGGTAGGTGTTCGCGGTCACGGAAGTCATCTAAGAATTCGAGTGGTAGCATCAGAGCTGGATCCTGGTAGGTAAGATAAAGGAGGAAAGCTTTCCTAGCCGGCCACCGATGGACTGCTTCTTTAATCCCTTGTCAGATTCCCCTGGAGCTTATCCCCTGAGACCGGTCGACAGAAGGAGGCACTGTACCAACACCTCCCGGAACATTGTAATCGACCGTATAGATACACATGCCATTCTCTGAATGCAAGCTACAAAGTAATGGCTCTAGTGCCCCCAACTAGAGCTCTCCTTTCCATTCGTCTTCGCCCCTTATGGGTCACATGCTGCTTGGGGCTCGTCTCATGAGCCATCATATCGGTAACGCATTTTGTTTGCCTAGGGATGTGTGTTTCTTCTCCCGTTCCATGTCCATGTATGATAATTACTCCTAACTTGCCCTCCTGGACTTCTTGCAGTCTCTCGCAACCTCCTATCTACTCAACATGCCCCTATAATTCTGATAAGAACCGTCATCGCAATGAGTCTCCTAAGATTAGCGGCACGTCTCGATAAGAAGACAACCGCCTAGGCGAAGAAAGTGGGATGCACAAAAGAGGCTTTTCTTTTTCTCGTATTGAGTCCATTGATAAGCGCTGGCAGTGATATTAAACTAAAGCGATTCCTGGACTTCCCTTCCACTCCCACAAAGGCAACAGCTCCATTGGACTACACGGGCATTGCTTGCGCACCCTCCAACGATCCCGCGTGTCCATTTTCTTTCAGACTTAAATCCCTTTCCTTTTTACCGATGCCAGACCATCCATCATGTTACATGTATAAATACAGTGGCCCCTGCTGCCCCCCCTGCTACATCCTCAAGTGGCTACCGTCGGGAAAGCCAAGATAAATAGTAGGACGTCCCCGATATTGTGCTGAATTGTTGCTTTTAACTGCAAGGGCCAATCATTGTTGACTACCACCTCGAGCTCTCTTCGGACCGTTGCCAGCCTCGGAGTCGTTGCGGGGTCGCTTATTCCCAGGCTGGAAGTTCTCTGCCGAGGCGTTTAGACTGGCACGGCCTTGCTGCCCGCCACCCCGGCCTCCACCACGGCCACGGGCACCGCCGCGGCCCCGGTGACCTGTTGCTGATGGCATGGGTAACCCAGTGGACATGGGTAACCCAGTGAGCTTGGGTATACCGCTAGTCTGAGGTGCTGCTGTAGTAGCGTGTGCTGGAAATGCTAATGTGGTCAGCTGATCGTACTTCTGTAACTCCTGTTTTACTGAGCGATATACGGAGCGGGACATACGAGTTGGTTTTTCTGCGGCTGGAGGAGCGGATGATTGTACCTGGGTTGGTGCCTGGGTCGGTGCTGCGGCGGTTGCGGTGGGTGTTGCGACTGGCGCCGTAGCTGCTGTGGTAGTTGGCGTCACCGCTGATGTGGCAGTTTGTTTCGGGGCGGCTTGCGGCGGCGGTGGTGGTTTCGCATCCTTCGCTTCATTCCATACCTCCCCAACTGGGCGTTCAGGAGTCTCCTTTGCAGCCCTCTCTACGACCGATAACTTCGCATTGGCAGCTCGAGTCCTATTTTCGGCCATGTTGAGCTGCAGGTTGCTCTTAGATGACGCCAGTTTCGTTGCCTGTTCGCGAGCTTGAGTAACCTTCTGTTCCCATTCTGCTTTGAGCGTCGGCTCCAATTCCTCCCGTAACTTTTTCGCTTCGGCGGCGAGCTTGTTCCTAACATTACTTTGCACGATACCCTTGACCGTAGCGTTATTCGACAGGAAATCACGTATTTCCTTGTCATTTAGACCATTAAGATCTGGGAGAGAGGTGGTAGGAGTTCCAGCTGGAGTTGCCGAGTGAGCTTGTTTGACTGGCGTCGCGGGTAGTTTGTTCGATCCACTTGCGTGTTCCGCCTCCCAGATCTTACGCTCTTGTTCCATGCGGAGCTTGAAGTCAGACTCCATCTTCTCCTTCTCCTGGTTCAGCTGGGCCTTCTCTGCCTCTATCTGGGCTTTGTAGTCGTTGAGGCGCTTGTTCAGGGATTCTTTCATCTTGTCACTCCTGGCCTTGACGGTTGCGTTAATACTCTCCTCCGCCTCTTTAGCCTTGGCTTCGTACTCGACGGCTTTGGCTTCTAACGCCGCTATCTTCTCCTCCAGGGCTTTGCGCTCATCATCCGAAAGCGGTACGGCTGCTGCGGGTTGAGCTGCAGTTGCATCATTGCCATTCTCCATTGACACGTCACCATTGGTCGTCCGCGTCTGGGCGTTGGTAAGAGCCTGATCTCTCTCGGCAATGGCCGACGCGAGTTGGGTGCGCACGCTCTGCAGTTCTTCCTCAATGGACACCTTTTGCGATTTGATATCTTCAAGCTCTGCTCGCGCCTCATTGAGTTGATTCTGGAGATCGGATACTGTTTGTGAATCGGATAGATCGGACTGGGCCGGCTGAGGAGCAACCGGTAGCGTGGCGTTCTTTTTAGCTTCCTCTTTAAGAGACTCGACTTGGCGCTTGAATGCATTGAGCTGCTCTTCTAAGGCAGCGCGCTCCTTCTTCCCGGCCTCGAGCTCTTCCCTGGTGGTTGAGAGATGGCCGTTTGTGTCGTTTAGCTGGGTCTGTAGTTGATCCCTCTCCCCGGCTACCTCGTTCTTTTGTGCCATAAGACTTCTCGCCTTCTCTTTTGCAGAGTTGATGAGCTTCTCGCGGGTGGCCTGCCAGCTGCTCTCCTTCTCCTCGAGAGTCTTCTCTAGTTGCTGAATTTTTTCTTTGAGTGGGCCTTCAGCTTCTCGGAGTGCGTCTCGTTCTGCCTCGAGGTTCGATACGGTCTGTTTAAGCTCGTCCACCTCTGCCGGGTCGCTCCTACCGTGCCTGGAAAGGATATCTTCGGTGCGCTTCTGCCACCTGTCTCTGTCCTCTTGTAGCTGCTTCATCTCCGCGTCCTTGAAACCCAACTGGCCCTGTAGTTCTTCAATCTGAGCCTCGAGAGGTTGAATAGTAGCTTCCAATTCCTCAACTTTCGTCGTCTTTTCCGCTAGCCGTGCTTGAGCTTCTCGGGCTTCGGTTCGCAACGCAGCGCTACTCTCGCGGAAGAGGTTAAGCTCCTCTAGCTTGGCCATGAGATCCTTCTGGGCCATTGTACTCCGATCGTTGTCGGCGTGGGCCCGTCGTTCCTGTTCCAACTTGATCCTAGCTTCGTCCAACTGAGACTGAGCGTACTCGTATTGCTCTTGGAGCCTCTTGGTTTCTTGAACTTTCAGCTCATACTGCACCTCGAGAATTTCCTTTTCACGGCGTAGGTAGTTGCTCAATTCCCGGAACTGATCCTGGCCCGAGCCACTCGGTTGGGCAGCGATGGTCTCTAATGGCTCCCCAGCCGAGGCCCGACTCTGCTGTAGCGCTGAGACTTGAGCTGTTACGCTCTCCAGCTGCTGGTGGAGCAGCTTGTTCTGGGCATTTGCATCGTCACGGCGGGCTCGGAGTTCAGAAAGTTCCTGCTCGAATTTCAGTCGCCTCTCGTCCCAAGAGCCTTCGCTTTGTAATAGCGCGGCCTTTGCGGAGTCGGCTTCAGCTCGAGCAGACGCGGCGGCGGTCTTCAACTGGTTGTACTCAGCACGGAGAGTAGAGAGTGTTTTGGCGGTCTCGCCGTGCTTCATGACTTCCGCCTCATATGCCTGTTGGGCATTGGTTGCGATTTCGGCTTGTGCGCGAAGGTCTTGTTGATGGAACTGGGAGGAAGCTAAGTATCTTTCCTCCTCCTCCTTGAGGCGTTTGATTTCCTCGTCGAGGATCGCCTTCTCCTCTTCGTGGCGGCGCATGACGTCTGCCTGGGAATCGCGTAAAGCTGAGAGCTCATTATTGGATCGGGTCAGCTCGGAGGACAGATCCTCGATTCGCTGCTCGAGCTCCTTGATCGTCGCGTCCTTCGAAGCGAGCCTAGTTTCCATTTCCTGCACGTACTGCTCCTGCGCGGCGCTTAGTCTTTCAAGCTCTTCTTCGGAGGATTGGCTCAATTCCCTGTATTGCTCTACTTGCGTTTGGGCGTTCTCCAAGTGAGTCTTCGTAATGTCTAACTCTCGTTTCAAGTCGGTCGCTTCGTGGATGAGCTCCTGGATGCGCTCGTCTGTATCCGCCGAGGCAGCACCTGATTCAGACGCACCGAGAAGGGATCCAGGTCGGGGGGTAGGTCTTGGCTGCAGCCGCTCAGCGCGCTCCTCTGCGCTACGCAGCGCGATTGTCAATTCGTCGACTCTGAGTTGAAGATGCTCCTTGCTCGTCTTCGTGGCGACCAATTCCTCACGGATCTGGCTCAGATTCGTTGTGAGTTCGTCGATTCGCTTTTGAGATTGCTTCGCGTCGTAATCTTTTCGATTCCGCAAATTCTTGATATCTTCTTCTTCCGCTGCCAGCTTCCGCCTGGCAGCATTAAGATCAGCTTCCATGGAGTCGATCTGGCTCTGGAGACGCCGCTTCGCCTCAGCCTCGCTGAGATCACGCTCATTCTGGAGAGTTTGTTGCGTCGCCAGCAAACCGCTAAGACGACTCTTCTCTTGTATGTGCTCTTGATTCTCCTTCCTGAGGCGGTCTTGAATCTCGTCCCACAGCTTTTTCTCAGCTTTGAGGTTCGCGTTCTCGTTGCGCATGCTGTCAGCTGCGCCACGGACCTCAACGATCTCCTCAGTAATCTGCATGACTTGAAGATCCCGTTTAGCGGCGTCCTCCGACAACCTCTGATTCCTCTGCCTCAGCTCTTTGTTTTCGTTCTGTAGAGCAGCGAAGTTCGACTGTAACATCTGGTATCGTTCCGATGCGAGGGAGAGCTGGCTGGCGATCTTGGCGTTTTCGGCCTGTAACTTGTTCTTCTCCGTAGAAAGTCTGTCAATCTGCTCCTTCATGGTCTGGCGGTCGACAGCCTGCTCGTTCCGGTACTGATCGAAATTCTGCTGTAGATCCCGAAGCAGAGTCGTGTAATCAGAGCTATCGTCATTCATGGCAGAATTCTGCTCGATGCTAGCGAGGACACCATCTTGAGTCGACTGGCCCAAAGCGGTGGTCAATTCTTCGGCGGGAGCTCTCGACTCGACCATACGACGGAACATATCTCGCTCCTTCATGACTGTGTTCGTTTGAGATCTCAGAGCTCTGAGCTGATCTTCAAAGAGCTGGAGTTTCTGACGGAGAACAGCGACTTCTTTGTGGTCCTCCAGTGCTTGATTCTTAGCCGCCTCTTCGCTCTCCATCTTCTCGCCGAGCTCATGGGTCACTCGAAGGAGCTGTTCATTTTTCTCTTGGAGTTCTTGGATATCCTTGAAGACAACTAGACGCTGGAGTATCATACTATTGACATCCGTGGCCTCATCTGTCGAGGCGCCGTCGAACTGGCCTCTCTCCAGCTTCTGGAGATGCCGGGTCTCATCGAGAGTGAGCTGGTCATAGCCCTTCTCCTGGCAATGCAGGTTGAACGTGAGCATCTGAATTTGCGCTCCCAGGTCTCTCAATTGGTTCTTCAAAATCCTGACCTCCGCCTGGGCCGTCTCGGCGGCACTTTGGGCCTTGCGCGCGGCTTTTGTTGCGTTATCCCGCTCCCGGAAACTTTCATCCGATAGAAGAGACATGTTCTTGATCTCCTCATGCAGTCGATCGTTTTCTGCCTGCAGCTCGTCGACCTCAGGCCCTTTGGCTTCCAACTGCTCCAATACCGCATCAAGTTCCCTGGCATAATCTTCTTTCTTTTGTTGTGCGATTTCCAAGGCGACCGTCAATTTATTTACTCTTTCCACCATTTCTGTCAACGTGATCTTCCGGGCAGCGCCTGGAGTCCCCATAGGTGAGGGTGCGCCATAGAAAGATCCGTTGAGTTGTCGGGGTGTCTGTGGCATCGAATTAGGCTGGTCCGCGGTGGCGGTTGAATTCCTTGCACGCATCTCGCGCAGTTCAACTTCAAAGCTGTCCTTCTTCTCGGAAGCTTCGGCCAAGTCGCTCTTTACACGTTCCAGTTCTTCATTGATCCGACGAATTTGATCTTCGCACTCGCGCTTGATCTGCTCCTCCCTAGCCTCAACTTCTTGTACTCGATTCCGGTGGGTGAGAGTCTGCTGTTCCTTCAGGTCAACCAGCCGGCGCAGATTAGCAATCTCCTCCTGTAGGCCTTGCTCATTGCGAGCAGCGGCCTCCTGTAACTGCTGCACTTTGGTCAGGGCCTCATCTGCCTTGCGCTGGGCTTCGTCGAGCCGTTGGCGGAGTTGCTGTTCGGTTCTCTTCAACGCCTCGTTTTCGGATCTACTCTCCTCATCGCGGCGTTGGAGTTCCGTAATGCGGGCGTTCTTCTCTTTCCGCAATTTGTTAAACTCAGCACTCTTGGTCTTAAGCTCGTTCTCGTAGAAGTCGGCACTGCGCTGTGCCATCTCGAAGCGCCGCTGAAGCGCCTGCTCTCGGTATTTAGCCTCATTGACCTTGTTCTCTGCCTCCTGCATGGCCTGCTGTTGGGCAGCAATCTGTCGACTGAGGCTTAGGTTCTTTTGATGCTGGGTCTGCAGGTCTTCTGCCAGGGTGTCGTTCGCCTTGTTCTTAGTGTCAATTATGGCAAGGGAATCGCGGTTGGATGCCTCGAGGGAGGCAACACGGGTGCGTAATCTCTCAAGCTCGGAGTGAGAAGTTGAGTTGGATGACTTGATGGATTGAAGTTCATTTTCGATGGCTTGTCTAGTGGTCTCTGAGTTATGCGAGTTAGCACGACGAGACAAGAGCGGGAACGGTGTGTAGGAGAGAGGTTGAAGGGCAGATTGTTGAGCTACATACCCTCGTCCTTCAACTTGTTGCGAATCTCCTCGACATCTTTAAGGGCTTTCGCAGCGGTCTCATTACTCTTATCTCGCTGGGCCTCGGCGGCTCGAATGGAAGTCTCGAGTTGAACTTCCAACTGTATCTTCTGGGATGATATAGCATCATACTCGTGGCCCCTCGCTGCTACGGCAGAGAGGATGACCTTGACCAGATCGACGCTTGGCTCCGTGACGACGGTGGAGATATTCTCCTCGGGCATACCCAGATGGGTAGCCAAGTAACCCAAGTCCACCGCGGCGGCCATGCTGTCATCAAGTACGTATTTGCCGAATGGGATTCATGAGCAGATGATTCAGTAATGGCCGACGTATCGATCGCGTTGACGAGGACGTAATCAATCAGTAGTAGAAAAGAGAAGCAGCTTATGATGGCCGTTTGGGTCAGGATGAGTAGGCAGAGTTGGGTAGGTGAAGTAGGTACTCGTAACTATGCGGCCTCAGACTACATGTAGTAGGAAAGGCCGGTGAATGGAAACGTAAAGAGGTGCAGGAAAAAAAAATCCAACGTGACGGGATTTCGTGTCAGTGGGAGAAACGGTGAATCAAATTAATCTAGTGGTAAAAAGGGAAAGGCGGGCATCAATCAAGAAGCCTGCAACAGCGCTGGTTCTATGTGCCCAAAGTTGCAGAGAGTTGAACAAGTGAAGGAAATCGGGCGGTTCGTTTTTCTTTCAAGGCAGGCTCAAGACACTATTCAACTGTTTTCGGAAGGGAAAGCGTGACAAGGCTGTCAACCAAGAGCTTCCTGAGCAAGAAGACGTAAGGTGCCTTCCTTGCCGGTGTATGTTAAGCGCGTCTAAGAAGCTTGGACCAGTCTAGCGGTAATGGGTTGTACAGTGTACACAGACCTCTTTGCCTGTCTTTTCTTACTGTACAATCTTCGTCTCACATGTCATAGGTCAACTTGGACAAGCGGCATTTGCCCTGGTTATTGAATGTATTTTCGGCTTCATATCAGACGGATTTCGTAAAATACCTGCAAGTCCTAATCCAAGTAACCACCTGCAATTTCTCATACATAGTTGCCCAAATGCTGCCTACAAAGATTATATAGTCTCGGTCCATTATATTTGTAATGAAATGCGTTGCCTCCCCGCTCCCAGAACTTCCCGATATTCCCTATAATACAAGTAAAACAAATTTTCAACGCATTCTCCCCTTATATACCCGGCTAACAAGTGACGACCACCATGATTCTTGCGCCTTCCGCCATGCGTAATCTCAAAATGTGTTCGCCTCGTTTAAACGTAACCAGGCACCGAGCCCAATTGTCCCTGTACGAGTTCCACATCTCCCAACCCTGCGCCAGAGTTATCACTGTGCGCGCCACTGATATGGGGTACCATCCATCTCGTGATATTGCATGATAGGACCAGACTGCCACGTGGCTTCCGGCTGGGCATGCATCTCGTGCACCTGCGTCGGATGCTGCACCGGCGCTTCGTGGACCGGTTGGCCGGAGGCAGGATAGTATGCGTTCACCGTCTGCGGAGGCAAGGTATTTTGGCCATGCAGTTCCGACATCTGAGGCGCCGGCGACTGGGCATGGAGCTCCGATGCCTGGGTCGCCGGGGACCGGGCATGCTCCGAGGCTTTCTGCGCTGTCGATACGGGAGAGACGTTATCGGTCCTGGGCGGATGCTGCGCCTTCGAACCACTGGGGCTGGGGCTGAAGTTAGGCGGCGAGACGGGGGCGACAGCAACCACCGTGCCATCGAGTTCGGGCTTGCCTGTGCCGGTATGCACATCACCGTTCGCGGCTACCGCGCCCTTAGCTTTCCTCGAACGCCGCCAGAGGAAGAATGCGCCGGCGCCGATGAGGGCGAGGCCAACCGCGGCACCAACAACAGCTCCTACGATAGCGCCCGTGTTCGACGCGGCGGGCCGGCCATTGGGTCTTCCGCCGCTAGATTCGCCGCTTGATTCGCCGCTTGGATCCTCAAAGCCCCAGTTATCAAAACCCGATTCAGAAGTCTGTGTTGGTCCTGAGAAGATGGTATTGCCAATTTCGGCGGTTGGTGGTGCTGTTTCTAATACTGCGGCACATGTTAGCCTTAGCTAGCAGGGTGCCGCATAGCGTGAATGGTTAACCTACCTATATCTGTAACACCCTGAGGGCTCACTTCTGCCCTGGCAGCGCTGCAGTAATAGTCGAAGACCTGGAGGGCTGAACTGATGTCTTCCGTTGCAGTAGACTCGCACCAATATTGCACGTCCGAGGTTATAACGCTGCTGACAATACGAGATATGCCCTCTTTCAAACAGACGCAGGACGCTAAAGCTTGAGGGGCACCCGGACAATATTCATAGGTTTGCTGAGCGACATATTAGTCGACCGCCCGACGAACCTCAGAGGAACCTACGTACACTTCCAATGCCGTCTGAGACGGCGGATTGCGCGCATGGTGCCAGAGCACTATATTCGCTCAGGGCGGTGATGTAATATGACACTACTCGAATTGTCAGTTCTGCGTTTTGTACGAGTGTTAACCTAGGAATGACCTACTATCCCCCGGTGGCCCAGAGGCCTGGGGAAATGAAGACGTCCCATCATTCAGCCCACAGTACCCCGCGAAGACCGCTTGGGCAGATGAGATGTCCGCGGTATGTGAACAATAATACCTGACGTTACTGTTGATGCCTTGGCTAACAACCAACGAGTTCTGGTTCTTCATGCATGCGCACGTAGCAAGATGACTGGCATCCCCAAGACACATGTCGTACGTCTTTCACATATGGTCAGTAATCGGCTAGGAGATGCCACAGAGAGACTTACCATAGACCTAAATCAGTCGTCAGCATTAGCGAACATACAAACGATGATTCCAAGAGGGAGGCACTTACGCCAAAGCTCTCGAAACCCCGGACATTGCGCAGGGCGCAAGCTCCTGATAGGCCGACAGGTCGACGATATACTCCGAGACTGGTTCTGCCGGTTCTGGGAACGGGGTGATATCTGCTTGGTTGCAGTATGCGCTCAGCACGCTCGCCGCACTCGCTTGGTCATCGGACGCAGTCCCGCCACAGCTATAACTGACTGAACTTGATACCTCCCTAGAAACAGACGCAAAGTTATTGTTCTTAGTGCAGACGCATGACTGCAGCTCCTCGACCGCTTCCGGACAGCTGTCATACGTCTGTGACTGGACATTATACGAGACAGCGCTTGCTGCGCAAGGGGCCTAAGTCCAGTCAGCGGGTTTATCTCCAGACAAAGAAAAACAGCATGCTAGACTGGCTTCCAACCAGGGAGTATATTACGTATCCATCATCATTCATCCCTCTTCCTGAGCACCACGACTTAACACCACAAGGTTGATCGGGACTCAGCCGAGTCCGCACCGAAAGGAACCCACTTACTAGCAAGGTAAATATCGAGAGATCTGTGACATAGACGATCTCCTGAGCCGCCGCTATAGATGTGCCGAGATAAGCGAACGCGATCAAGCTCCGTAACCTCGTCATCTTCAACGAATCTGCCGGAGTAGCTCTTAAAACGACTGAAAAGTTGTCAGAGGAAGGAGATGGAGGTATACAGACGGGGCACGCCTATGCATCAGAACGTGCCAGAGAAGGGGAGGATCTGAACGGTATGGAGAATCGCGACCGAACGCCCGGCACTGAGGATGTGACATTGCGAGAAAGTCCAGCTAACACGTTCCAACCAACCACTGCATCCATTTTGCATTGGTGGCGTCACGGAAGACCATTCAGAGATGCGCTATGGTGCCGTATCCCTGCGAGCTGAAGAGCGTGGTTATTTGCAGGCTGCATCTACCCCTGAGGGTGGCCTAAAAGCAAGCTTGAGAACAGTCATGCACAGAGAAGGCGAGTCCAAGTAACGCTGTTCAACCTGCTTGAGCGCTTCACCAGTGGCGTGGCTTGCTGCGGAACGTCACGCGCTTAGATAAAGGAACTTACAGACAGGGACGAGGATCTACTGCCCAAGGGCGATTCACAGTCGTTTGTCCATCACTGTGTACACAACCGCCAAGACAAAAGCTGCTTAAGACCTGAAAAGCTGAATCGCGCATCACCAGAAAGGATCAGGGCATCCGAAGATCACTTTCCCCGAAGATCACTTTTCTCCCTTTTGGGGAATGGCTGCGACGATTGGATACTAAGAAACTCAGTGACTAGGAATCGGCATCTAGGATGACCTGACACACTTACTGTGGTGTTATGGGTAGGTCTTAGCATACCGTCAGATGGCTCTGTTAAAAATGCAGCTTTTTTGATTCCTTTGCTGTCACAATTATTTGATTTATTCTTGCAAGGAAACGGGCTCAATTAGTGTCTGTTATTAATGTGTTCTTAGTTCGTCTAGGTAGGAACGGTGTAGGAGTGCGAAAGGTCTAGGCTACGTATATGCAAATAGTGGGACTGTCGCATCTACACCCCCGTTGCTCTAGTGGCCCCTAGCAACAAAGTCCCTCAGCCACCACACATACCTCGACATATTTGAAGAACATTGGCGGCGATTAGAGGCTAGAAAGTTGCCAATTCGCACATTGGTTAAGGAACACCATTTTGGCAACCCCGGTATTAGCTATACTAAATGTGCATAAGACGGCTACCAGCGTGACCCACAGCTACATGACAGTGTGTTAGAACTTTTGCCCGATACCATAGTATTGTCTCCGGAAACGTGACTGTTACTAGCAACCCTCATCCCCGTTGCAGATCAATCAGCCACAAACGGGCAACGATGGGTGTCCCGCGGCGGACAGGGAAACGACTAAGCATGATTAACAGCCAAGTTCATCGGGTGGACTTAGTGATTCTGCTATACAGGTATTGGGCAGCGATAGGCGCCATATCACTGCCCGACAGGACTACATAAGTCGCATTGACACATCCGTTCCATGCCAACAGTTGTCGATACACAACTCTGGTAAGGCTGGATTAGGACCTGTCTCAAGCGGGAACGCTTGGATGTCGAGGTTAGTAATGAGCTTCCAAGGCTGCTTTCAGCTGATGCCAAGCTCACAACTCCTTAATATCAACCCGTTCACGTTAGCCCCCTCTCGCGTTCCCCCTGAGGGGCTGCTTCAACGGTATACTAACTTCTAGCCTCGTCTCGAACGTGGAATAGGACGAACCCAGATTCATATACCGTATTTTGACGGAGGCCGGTAGAGCAATGTCTTCAATGGCCTATCTACCCATTTCACCGGTGGTTTTATCTGTTAGGGCGTTGGAGGACTGCGGCTTTATCACGGATTAACAGTTGAGCTCGAGGCCTTAGTTTTCTTATCCTTAGATCATATGAATATGTCCTATGGGTTATGTTACGTCTCCCCACCAAGCTGGCTGGAGAAATGATCAGCTACTCCCATAGCGTAAGGCATAGCATTGGTTAAACTTCTGTCGGTCGTATATAGTAGTGTCGTAACTGAAGTTACCAAATTTAAGAATAAAAAGCAATGTCTTCTGTGACGTCATCGAACACAAGATAACTAGAGGTGACTTACCAGGGGGGAGCTCGATCCTGATAAACTTGGAAGGGTCGGGTGTACCATTTTTCCGCACACCTATAGCCTAGGCCAGCCATAACATGTCATCTCCAAAGCTCCTGGGCTGCGTAGCATATAATTAATAGTGGTGTGGGCAAAGGTGTTGTGATTTTTTAGTCTGGGGTGCTGTTCCGATTGGGAGTGGTCGGGGACTAGCTAGATAGGGGTTTCTACTTGGCTGATATAGCCTAGACCCTTTTGTTCCTGCAAGCCTAGGACCACAACGAAGCCCTTTCAACAAATCACCACATCTACCGACAAATGGAGTACTAAGCACTAATCGAGAGCTATTTTAAGTCACCATCGCTACTAACACTCATGCACCAGATATTCCATCTAACTGGTCAACGCTGGGTGGCCCTGTAACACGCCTCAGTTAGTTCCCCTATTTATCATGCTCAAATTTGAACCCAGGACCCAGGACCCAATATTATTTCTTCAATTAGATTCCGAAATGGAATATTATTTATACAGTTCTCTTCAGCTAGTTATCGTAACCATACTCAAAACCGTAATCGTAATAAAACCCCAAAGGAACTAGGGAAAGGTCACTAGCATTGTGATCGGACAATGGGGACCAAATGAAGGCAGCAGTGGACGACTCGTCTATAGACGAGCAGATCAGTAGCAGTAAATGTTTCTGCTCTAGAGAGCCGTTTATGAAATAGCTGAAATAACTACGCCCTTCGGCTTGGAGTTTAAGCTTGGGACCTGACGGTGATAACCTCGAGCTCGCACGCCAGCAAGATGCTTCCTGTCGAAGCTGGTGACAAAGCTTGATACCTTATCCTGTGACTCACAAAGAGACATGACGGATGTAATGTTTAGATTTGTCGAAAACATTTCCCTGTCTTACCATCGCTGAGGGGAGTAAGGCTGCGGGCTAGTTTTCTTGCTTTGCTCTTGCATTCACCACAGACACTAGTCCAGGGAGCGCGAGCAGCTCCCAAATTCTTGTCTATGAGACTCGCGATACACGTAATATCTGGTAACGCATTCCTTAGATGCTGGGATACAATCCATGGTGACGCTTTGCGCACCGCTGCTGGAACCGGCCAGGGAAAGTTCGACAGCACTAGGTGGAGAGGAACTCAACTGGAGAACGAGATGTAAGATATTTTGTGTTCCTGGCGCAATATTAACGGTAGAACTCCTAGCTGTCATATCCTGGACTAGCCAAATCCCGTATATGCCTATCATCTATATATATTCCTATTGCTACTGCGGCATCCGACCCTTCGATCCAGCTCAGGGGACGTTCTGGCACTGGTAAAGTCGTTAGAGGACTTGTGAAACGCTTCGGTCCCCTAGATCCCTTTTAACAGATAACTAGGCTGTGACGACTAACTTGTGAGAGGAACGATTTGGATGGCTGCAGCTCTCCACCCCGTTCTTGAAAAAGGTGCTAAAACTAAACCTTAGGAGGTGGACAGTAGCTAGGTCTTGGCTCAAATAAATCAAACCCTAGGGGCGACTAGTTACAGCCACCTCCGGTATCGCTTTCTCACAGCTACAGCTGTATTTCCCTGTGTTTAAGGAGGCATGGTTACCATCTTGATTTTAGCTAGGACCTTCAGAGGTCAGCCTGATAATAATTACTTCTTCAGTTGCAAATGTTTCAGTATGTAATGTTAGGGTCTCATAAGAGGGATCTTATCAAGATGATGAAAACATATCGCACCTTGGACGTGAACGAATAGCATTGAAGCATCTCGTAGCAACCGATGCCGTAATCACTTTTGAAACAATCAACATTTAGTCATTCATCTGTCTAACGTTGAGATTAATCCGCTTATTGCGCATCCAGCCCTTCCACTCCTCGTATTTGCCATCTTCGGCCGGCCAGTCAGTCAGGAAATCCGGACACGTATCTTTGAGAACTTTCGGGACGCCATGCCAGGCATAACGAGACTCCTGGGTCATGTAGATAGCATCACCTGATTTCAACCGTAGGAGAAGGTAGGGCTTCCCCGAAGGACTCGTTGTGGTGCCTTCTGCATTCTGCATAGGGCTACCGGCGGGGCGGCTTGGTGCGATCATGAAAAGTGCTTCGCATCCGAAGCTGAGACTGACAAGCCCCTTGTCCGTATGCTCACTCACATCTCGATGCATCATCATCGTGTCTCCCGGAGTGTAAAAGTTGACAATGGCAGCCTGGGCTAGAGTGTCTGGGAAGAGTGTCTGAAGGAACCCGGCAATGTCATGGGGGAATTCCGGCGGCCGCTGGTCAGGGTACTCTCGGTTGGTCCAGTCATACTGGCCGCCGAGAGTGACCCAGGATAACTTGCGCTGGAGGGCTTGCTTGATGGACAACGGCTTGTGCACGGCCGGGTCCTTCGGGGTGAACTGCGGGGACTCTTCCGGTGAATAAGAGAAGAACGACCGGGCCTCGACATCTTCCCCTTTTCTGTACGGGAGGTCAAAGTTGAGGTGCAGGTTAGTCTTGTGCGTAGGGTTGCTCAGGTCCCTGTGAATCATTCGAGACAGTAAGGCTTTCTGTACGCTCGGTGGGACCAAGGAAGGCATTATAAGTAGTCCTGAAAAGGGAACGATGAGAAAGACGTCGACTGGATTTTGGGGTTCGAAAAGGGGTAAATCATACCTGGGAGTAGTGGATGGAAATAGATGGGGACATCTCGCATCTCTTGATCCGCTTGCCAGTCAGGACCTTCCAGGTGCTTGAATGCACCCACAAGCATATCGCGTGATATGTGTCCTGCCAGCTTGAATGGACTCTTCTCCTTTGAAGAATGCACCTCATCTATGTCTGGATGGTCATTGAATTCAGTATGATCGGTCTTGGAGTATTTCTTCCATGTTGCCTTTAACTCATTAGATGGTTGCTCATGAGCATCTAGAGTAGTGAGATCGATCGTCATTATAGACGGCGTGCAAGTGCCCTATCGCTTACTTCCAGACTGATGGCCAAAGCATTCGATGCTCTCAAAAAGCGTATACACTGGTGACTTACTGATGCGCAGAGATCAATTATGATAACACCACTCTATCCAATCATGGCGGGGCATCTGCGTATGTAAATTCTTGGGTAGTGATAAGATAACCAAGTCATTTATAATCGACAAGTACTCCGTGCTTCGTACCGTATGGGATGGGATACCTGACTGTCTGCCACAAGGCGCGGCCATTTGTCGCGCTTTTAGCCCCCGAACCGCGTTGCGTGTGTTTATTAAAAACAACCAAGCGCCGTGACGGAGATTGCCATAGCAGCAGCAAAGTGGAAATTTCATCCGAGGCGGCGCCTAAGCCAAAATTCCATCAAGCGAGTAAAAGAGAGACTCCGACTTGTTCTCCTAGCCAACAAGACCAATTTGAGGATCGATATCAATTGGAGTTGTAAAATCAGAACCGCCCGGAAGACTATGTGCTTGCGTGTCGTGCCGTACAACGTCTCCCAGTTACTAACTACCCTTAAACAGTGATTTCTCTTTTCCTTTCTTTCCGCATTTATCTCTCCTTCGACCTCTCAGTTGCCACTCGTTCTGGAATTGCACTCCAGTACCAACTGGAAATATTTGGTCCAGGTCCCTGCCCCTGCCCCTGGTAACCGACCCCGCCGTCCAATCGATACCGGTACTTCAGCAACCGATCTACCGGTAAGACACAGCGGATTCACAACATTCTGCAACATTCACAACTCTGGTGTCAGCCTCAGCTCGTTTGCTTCTTCACCCGCCTTCCTTTGACCCCTGACTTTGCGAATTGAGCAGCATTGCGACCATGGAGAATTACCAGAAGCTTGAGAAGATCGGTGAAGGTAAAGTGTCTCTTACCTAGTACCCTTTTCTACCAATGCAGTATTTCTACCTAGTATACTTGATCCCGACTACTTAGCCCCTTGGCCTTTGGTCACTTGGCCATGTAACTCTTCACAAGCCATGCCATCCCTGCACCTCGTTATACAAGACCCAAATAGGCAGACCATGTGAGCTGACCGTGCGACTTCACATAGGGACCTACGGTGTCGTCTACAAGGCTCGAGACCTTGCCAACGGCGGCCGCATAGTAGCGCTGAAGAAGATCCGACTCGAGGCTGAGGATGAGGGCGTCCCGAGTACCGCTATCCGCGAGATCTCCCTGCTGAAGGAGATGCGCGACCCGAACATCGTTAAACTGTTCAACATCGTGCACGCCGATGGTCACAAGTTGTACCTGGTCTTCGAGTTTCTGGACCTCGACTTGAAGAAGTACATGGAGGCCTTGCCCGTCGCTGATGGAGGTCGAGGAAAGGCACTGCCTGACGGTGCGAACGCCGAGTTGGGACGACTTGGGTTGGGCGATGCTATGGTCAAGAAGTTCATGAGCCAACTTTGCGCCGGCGTTCGATACTGTCACAGCCACCGAGTCCTCCACCGAGACCTCAAGCCCCAGAACCTGCTCATCGACAGAGAAGGAAACCTCAAGCTGGCCGATTTCGGTCTGGCCAGAGCCTTCGGTGTGCCGCTTAGAACTTACACTCACGAAGTTGTCACTCTCTGGTACCGCGCTCCCGAGATTCTGCTGGGTGGCCGCCAATACTCCACCGGCGTCGATATGTGGTCGGTGGGATGCATTTTCGCTGAGATGTGCACCCGGAAGCCGCTCTTCCCCGGTGATTCGGAGATTGACCAGATTTTCAAGACTTTCCGGTTAGCCTGAACCTATAATTTAGTGTTTCATCCGTTGCGAGTGCTGACATCTTACCAGGTTGCTGGGAACCCCAACAGAAGAAGTGTGGCCCGGAGTGACGTCCTACCCGGACTTCAAGCCGTCGTTTCCCAAGTGGAAGCGCGATGAGAACGCAGTGCTGTGCTCGAACCTCGACCCCCTCGGCTTGGAGCTGTTGGAGATGATGCTCGTCTACGACCCCGCTGGCAGGATATCCGCAAAGGCTGCCTGCAACCACCCATACTTCGAGGACTTCACGCGCCAGCAGAATCATTACGGCAGCAACGGCTATGCTTAGGCTATCTTTCATCCTATGTGACAGGATACGGACCTCGATATCAACCATCTGGAAGCTGGAAAGAATGCTTATCTGCATCGAGTATGATTTCTGCGCTTTCAGGATAAATGTCTGACTATTACTACGACTCTCGGTCATCGGAGGGGTGCAACCAACCCGACGACACTCACAATACCCACGTGCCTCGCCGTTGCACTATTCTTTTGACGCATGCTCCGTTAGGCATACGGCTTTGCATACATCGGGGACTTAAGTTTTTCCACGGCAGTGAGCTCCCGTCCCCCCTGACTTTTGCGCGATTGACTTGGTAGGCGTTGGTGGAGGTCATCACTGCATTTAAGAGGGCATCAGGAGGCATACTGGATCCATGCATGGAGCGAACCTTGAGATAAGCTCTGTGGGCGTGGAGACGACGTATATGCTGTAATTGAGAGGAGGAGAGTAAATTAAGACTCTTTTCTTCACCATTTGTTTTACTGCTCTCTTGAGTGAATTTGCTTCAAGTGTAGGGGATATGTGATCCGTCCCCCGATCCACCTTCGTGACGATGCATGGGCTTCTCCAGCACATGAGATAGGAGGACCTAGTAAGACTATAAAGCTCTCTCTTACAATGGCCCTCGTTCCCCTTTTAAAATTTTGCAGGCACTTCCTCTCAACGTTTGAGACCATGCCGCTGCGCGAGGTGGGCCGTATCTCCAGTCACTCTCGGCGTGAATTCCGACTATTGCCTTGTAGACGCCCACCAGACTTATTAAATGTCATCCCATCCCCAAAGGCGACGCCAAGGATAGGCCCACCAGTCCTTCCACGTCGGTCTCTTGGCAAAAGCCAACAGACATATTCCCCGAGCTGTAGAAGTAACCTACACCACACACGGGCAAGAATACCCCAGCGATCGATCGTAGCAGCCGAGGTAGTCTTCCATCTCCTCTGGACCTAACTCCACCATCCTGCTTGAGAGCGGATTTCGAATGTCCTCTGGTGGGGAATATGAGGCTCACGAGTAGAGCGAGGAGAGGCGGACTGCGCATGAAGCTACGCCCGTCCGCGAAGGTGGAGGGGGACAGTGAGCGGCGCCGTTCGGGCTTTGCCTGTATTCGGCAGACCCCCAGAGCCGTTACATGACGCTTACTCCCCAGGTCGCCCAGTGACGGACAACCCGGCTTCCCATCCGGCGAATAACGAAAATACCGTATGTACGGCCTGTTCCGCGCTAAGACCTGCCAGCTGAAAGCCCTGCTTACTCATTCGTTAGCTGCTGAGTCTGTCTTGGTGAGATGGATGCCTTTCACATGCCAGAGGTAGTAGGGAGGAGCCTCAGGCCGCAGTCGAAAAGCTACGTAGCTAGCCGCCTGTCAGTCAGCTACCAGGCTCCTTCATACATATACACCTACTTACGAGGCTACGGATGCTAAGCTACATAATTAAGTAATAACGCTCCAGCCGGGATCCTCTCCATCGGGAATGGAACAGATCTCGAAGCTCGTACAACAGTAAGATTCTTGTATGACGCTGATTTTACCCCAAGGTCCCACTCAGGCTGGGCTGGGCTGGCCCCGGATCGCGAAAGCGCAGAACGGCAGTATGCGCCTCCGCTCGATTCGTACAAAAGAAAAACTTCGACCCACGGTGCCGAATCGGGAAGGAGCCCTACTCGCGATTTGCCAGCTCGTGTAACAACGGGAGGACGGAATGACGATTGATGGTAGCATCGCCCGCCGTAGTAATACGTTAGTGAGAGTACGATACGATCTACGACGGATCCTCGTCGGATCGACAATTTTGCAAGGGTCGGGTAACATACCTACATTATATACGCAGCAGGCAGCTAGGAAGGTTGCCAGCATCGAAGATCCAGCAAGGCAAGTCCTGGACCCCAACACGCATCCACCGAAGGGGGGCATTTTGCTCTTCTGGACGACAGGTCCTTCTTTGAAAGTCCGCACCTGCATTACATTATGCTATCTCAGACGTCTAGGCGTTCGTGCGTAAAGCGAGAAGCGCCGCGCCGTTTCTATTCTCATCAGCGCGGCTAGACGCAAGGGGCGTCAAGCTGTCGAATAGCTCTCGTGCTTCCAAAAGATGGATGGGTCTACCCGAACTTTGCAGCGGGCCCCGGAGTTGCCGGTGCAGCGTGGGGAAAGCATTAGAATCCTGGGGTTTCGAATAGGAGTGGAAGGGCAGCTAGCCGCGCCCGACTCCGCAATTGGTCATGGTAGCCGCGCTACGGATCGGCACTAGCCTAAGTGAGACGAGAGCGACACGGATTGGACCTACCAACCGCGGACGGCGGCAGCGAGGCGCTGCCCCACCCAGAGTCTTACCTCTCCAGTCCCGGGCGTCTCCTTGCAGACCTGCCAAATTAGGTAGGTTTCCAGCGGCTATTTGGCGCCGCCTAGTCGACGAGTCCTCAGGATTATGTGTGGTTCGAGCTCCATGCTGCGTAACTTGATACTGCGGGTGCCTGCGGCAGAGTACATTTTTAGGTGCTACTGTGCAGTTTCGGTTCTCGATCACCGAGCGGCTCTTTTGGGGCCCCATCTGGGCCATGAGGCGCGCGCGTTGAAATCCGGCGGCTCTTGCTGGCATAGGGTACCTACAGTAGCTACGGCGCGAACACAATCCTGAAGCGGGCTGGCCGGCGTTTGAGATAGCGCCCCAGCCTCAAAATGCCGCCAGGAGGCCTGCGAGTAAATTTTTAATGATATTTTTGATGAGGAGTGAACCTAATTTCTGCGTGTCTCAAATCTCGGACGTATTCGGCCAGCCGGCAGCTGCCCGGCGCCTTGTACGGCATGGGATCTCCTTCAAACATCCACCAATGTGACGTGTGGGCATCGCACCGCCGGTCTGAGAGCCTCGGCAATATGCCCGGCATCCAAAAGGAGACTTTCGTCGGCTACACAAAACCGCAGTACAGCCTGCAGAAGGCGTTACGTTCCATGTGACTGTTTTCAAGATAGGCACAGACAGTGAGAGGCTTGTGGCGATTGAGTGGGTGGGTGAGCTTGCATAAGAAGGGCCGTTATTAGCCTCGCTATGCAACCGCACTCCGTTGCTCACGAATAGTTCC